>JAEANM010000449.1:0-36210 GCA_017656035.1 Myanophis thanlyinensis | reverse complement strand
AAATAAAATAAAATAAAATAATGAAACGAAACAAAACAAAACAATACAATACAATACAACAATGTGTTGACAGGGACAATAGGTACATTCGTGCATTTATGCACGGCCCCTCTACTTACCCCCACTTAAGTAAGATGTAAGGTCTACAGAAGTCAATTTGCAACTGAAACTGAGAGAAGTTTGGATTCTCTTTTGATCCCCTCTATGACTCTGCTTAGTCTGCTCCGAATTAGGATGGGAGGAGGTGTACCTGGCAAGAATAAACAGGTTTTTCCTGTCAAGAAAAGGGGGGATCCCAATGGAGACTTGATGACCTCTGCTTTGCCCTCTGACAGGTCCTGGTGAACGGGACCGGACCCTCCTCTGCAATTACGGGCACTGAATCCCTCCCCAATTTGCAAAGTTCATTAACCTTCATGGAGACCTGGAGTTTCAGTCCCTGACCATGGTGAAAGGACCAATAGTGGGGAACTTGGTGTTTGCTATGGACAAGTCAGCACCTCTTGACCCTTGATCTCTTTTTAGGAATAAATTCTGAGTTGGTTCTGGTCAGGAAAAAAGTGCTCTGGAAGCCAAATTTTTGGCTGCTTGCTTGCTTGCTAAGCAGACCCCCCCCCCCACCTCAAGTTTAGTCAGGGGCAGAGAAGGTGGAGCTTTCTGGGTCCTCCTTGAAATCCCTGGGAAGCCTGCCTCGATTTGGCTTCTGCTTTTCCTTGCAGAGGCGTCCTGCTCCTCCCGCCCAGAACATCAGGTGCTGCCAGCCTGGTTTCATTGAAGCCCCCTTTCTCAGAAAAGAAACGGGGGGGGGGGGGTTCCACGGCAAGGGTGTGTGAAAGGGGGAGAGTTGTTAGCCGTTACTCTCCTTCTCTCTTCTCTGAGAATGGAGGGGGCTCTACATCCCTGCCGGGGGAGGGGAGCAGTCTCCTCGCCCCATGGATGAAGGTCCCCCATCCTGCTCTCCCATCCCGTCACCAGCATCTTGCCCGGAGTGGAGACCCCGCTTTTGATACCCAGACTCCGGAGCGCCCTCCACCCACCACGTGCTCTGAACCAGCCCTCGAACACTTGGGAAGGCGCAGATTGACCCGCTTCCCTAACAGGGGACTCCCGCCCAACAGACTCGCCCCAGAACAACGGCGCCTCCCCGCTGCCTCTTCTCGGTGGCGCCGGCCGCTTTTCCTCCCAGGTGGGGGGATGTCGGTCTATTGGCCGGGCGGGCGACTTCTTGGCTCTCGCAGTCCCTGAGGCAGCGTCGTTGGTTCTCGTGGGAAGGAAGAGGCGCAGCAAGCCTGTACAAAGTGCCGCTGCTGCCTCCGGAAGGGCTCCGCTTTCTTTCAGGCGCTCCAAGCTGGGCAGCGCGGAAGGTCTCCTCCGGCGCCCGGGCATCACCGGCAGCAGGAGGCGGGCGGGGAGGGGCGCGGTCTCGCGGCGGGGGCGGGCCTGCCTTGCATCCTCCGGGCCCGGGGCGGGGCCAGGCGGGCTGGAGTCTTTCCGCGGGAGGGAGGGGGAGGGAGGGAGGGAGGGGGAGGCGCGTGCGGGCGGCGGCGGCAGAGACGGAGCGGGGTCGGCGGGCGGGCGGACGGACTGAGCAGCAGGGGCGGCATCGGGCCCTTCCTCGCTCGCTCCCCTTGGATGCTGAGCCGGGAAGAGGCTCGCCGCTACCGCATCCAGGTGAGGACGACGCCGCGCCGGCCGGCCGGCAGCAGCTAAAGCTGCCCGCTTCCTGGGACCACCGGGGGAGGGTCTCTCTCTGCCTTCACGGTCCCCCGACCCCCGTTCCCCCGGCCGCGATGGCTCCGGGCCGCTTCTTAGAGACTCCTGGCGGCGCCCGGAGGGGAACCCCCGGCCCAAGAGCCTTCCCCGCCTTGCGCTGCCTTCCACAGAGCGCAACCCTTTCCGGGTTGCCCAACGGGGGTCGCGGGGAGGGGCAGGCATCGCATCCCGACGTCCCCGCGCCTCCGCCCAGTCGCTCTCCGGGAAGGGCTGGGTCTCCATCCTTGCAAGGCTGAGGCAAGCTGTCCGGTCCGCCTCCCCCGCCCCCCTCCGTCGCTCCGCCACACCACCGTCCTGCCTTTGCCCGGCTGCCCCACCCAGCCCGGCTCCAGCGCCCGTCATCCTTCTCCACCCGCGCCAGAGGAGGTGGGATGGAGCAGCCCCCGGCGCCGGCCTGTAACTTGCCAAACAGGGGGTTGGGAAACTTTTCGCCCTGCCCTCCTTTTCTGAGAGTGGGCTAGTGAGTTCCCCGCCAGGCTAGCAAGGTTTCGCGGGTGCAGCTCAGGATGCCGCTTTTGTTGCATTACTGGGAATTTCCAGGAATGGCGCTGGGCATGTGGGAGTTGACAAGAAATTGGGGTGCGGGTCACAGAGGGCAAAACCTGAGTACGATGCTACCAAGCAAGGTCTCTTGAAGTGGGGAGTATCAGGGGAGGGGTCTTAATTGTCTCTGTTCTGGATGGTTTGAGAGACAGTTTTGGGATGGTTTCCTGTCTGGTGCAGGCGGTTGGACCTACTGAGAGAAGGGGCTCTGTGAATGCTGCTGATCTGCACCCTTAATACATTCTGTGATGTGCTGCCCCACAACGACCCCTTTGGGGAGCAGCCCTGGTGCAGATACGCTGGGTGGGCTGTAGGGTTAGCCCCCACCTTCACCACCACTCCATCTCCCAGAGTTTGCATGGGGGGGGCTATCCTCCAGCCCCTCCACCTGCCAAACCCCAGTTCTAGGCAAAGGGGCCTGCTCAGCTCCAGGAAGAGGATAGCTCTGGTTTTTCTGGCTTGAGACCCCATATCTCCCTCCATCTTCTCTCCAGGGAAGCTGCTGCCTCCCACAGCCCATGAACGCCCCATTTGCACACCCATGGCCTGGATGCCTCAGCTATTTTAAGCTGCTTGCAAAGTCTGCCTGATCTGCTTCCTTCCCTCCATGAGACTCTTTTCCTGGCTGGGGCTGACAGAAAACTGACATGTTCATGTCCCTGGCGGGCTTACTTGTGGTCAGCCTTCGAAGAAAAAAATGAGGCTGCATCAGGGACCAACATTAAGGGAGAGGGGCAGGATTAACGGGGCTCTTTTCATGTGAGTATTGGGGAGCCCCACTTTGGAAAAAAGCCACAGAGAAAGCCAGGTAGCATAGCCTCCCACCCATCCATAATTTCCTGGGAAGGTATTGCACAGGAGAATGAGTAGAATTCAGGAAGAGGCTCCCAGGCATTGGAGGAGGCCACCACCCCAAGGAGCCCCTCCCTGTGCAAGTAAAGACTCTAGAGTGTTCTTGTGCTAGCCCCAGTAAGGAGATTCTTAAGATTCCCTTCCCCAGCAAAGCTATGGTGGTTCTGATGAAGGGGATGTACTGGCAGAGGAGTTGTTTCTCTGTGCAGCCCCCCAAAAGGTGCTGCTCCCATCATCTGTAGTGAGTGGAGGCTGGGGAAAGCTGCTAGAGCTCCAATTGAGTTGGGATCCAATCCAAGTAGTGGGTGGGCAGTGGGGGGGGGTCATCCTAGGGGAAGGAATGCTGTCCGCACTTTACATATTGCTCAGAGGACACCTGCTCATTGCATATCTTCAGGCTCAGGATCCTCCTTGGGCTAACCCAGGCAGGGAACTTCTGCTGAGTGGGGCCGGCTGCCCACTGGGATGCCATCTCTGGGTCTTGGCCTGAGGAGGTGGCAGCCAAAGGGGCCAGTGGCATCTTTGGGGTCCTTGGCCCTTTTTAATTCCTGACACTGCAGACTCGCCAAGTCAGCTCTCTTGCTGGGATCAGTTTGGCCTGCAGTTCCACCATGGAAAAATCTGTGCATTGGCAGCCTTCTGGAATGGGTCCACAGGGGTCCTTCCCGGTTCTCTTGGCAACTCTTGGGCCAAAGGATGGGCTCCGGCTGGTCTGCCAGGTCCTTCCAGAGTTTTCCCAGAGGGAGCCGGGGTTGCTCAAAAGCCTTCCCTGCTGGCAACCCTTTCCCGGCTGCAACTGAGCGAAATCCTGGGAGGGAGAGAAGAACGCTAACCAGGAGGCCAGGCCAGGGCCAGCTGGAGTGTGGGGGGAGCTCCACTGTTTCCCTGGAAGCCCCCTATGGGAGAGACCTGCTGATCTGGGTCACACTTTCCCTCTCTGCACTGCCAAAGTTATCACGTGATTGTGGGGGGCTTTTCCAGGGTGAGCCCCAGACAAACAGGGGCACCAACCCAGGATGGCCTGGAGAAGATCACATCATCCTTTGGCTCCTCTTGGGGAAAGCAGCAAGCAACTGGCTAAGAGACAAGGGAGCCGGGGGGGGGGGGAGAGAGAGGTTGTGCCCACCTATTTTTAGTGTTCTCATAACACCCAAGAACAACCTGCAGTTTCACACAGACAGCTGTGTGTGCAGTGGGGAAAAACAACATCCGGCTGTCCTGCCCTGTGCTGCTACCTGTGCCCTAAGTTGGGCGCTGCCTTGGGGTGCGCCTCTGGGCTGGATGGGAATGATGGAAAGGGGGGGCCATGTCCCCTGGTGAGGCAGCCTCTCCGCATGGAGCCAGCACAAACAGGTCGGCTCACAGCCTGATAACTGCACTTGCACACAAGGCTAAGCTCACCTTCTTACTTTGTGTGGCGGTGGTGGTGGTGATTATCTTGTGTAAGCACCCCCTATTTAATTAGTGGGGTTCAATAGTTGACCAAACCCCAAAAACAGATTGACACAGGAAACAGGTTGTGCAAATGTAGTTAGCTTTGGATTTGGAGGTGCTGCGCCTGTCTATCTCAGGTGCCTCAGGGTCTGCCAGCCACAGAGGATACACCCCTCACCCCCGTGGGCATCTGCTGGGTGTGACTGTTCTGAGGTGCCCCCCCTCACGCCTGGCCACCACCACCTGTAGCCCAACCAGGAAGCACAATAGAAGCCAGCTGGGCTCTGGGGCCTCTTTTAGTCAGAAGCTGCATAGAGCTCATCCAGCCCCATCCCAACACACACACACACACACGGAGCGGGGCTGGTCTCTGGTGCAGGAGAGCCAGGAGGCCACAAGCTCTCCTGGCTGGGGAGAAGCAGCAGGCAGGTCGGGGAAAGGGCCCCTCCTGTACCCCCTCCACCAGGCTTGGTCTGCTTGTGGGCTTTTCTGCACTGCCGAGATGAGCAGCTGAGGGCAGGGATGCCAAAGTTGCTGGAGTGCAGCTCCACCAAGAGATCCCCCAGACTCCCTGGATCCTTCGGCCCTGGTCCCGATCACCCGGGAGATTCTCTCTCTCTTTTCTAGACCTACTCTGGGGTTTGCTCCCTCTCCCGCCCTCCTTGTTCGCCTGGGAATGTGTCCCATCTGCCCCCCATCAGGGCCTGCAGACCCTTCAGCTGCTCAGGTGTACCAGGCCGCCAATGGCCGGGGGGGGGGGCATTCTGTTGGCAGCTGAGGAAACAAGTCCTCTTGGCCAAATGTTTGCCCAGCCCTGGTGCAGCTGGTGCGCTCGATGGGGAAGGAGGGGGAGGACACACACAGCTGTTGAGGGCTCCCCCAAGACATTCAGGGGCAGCTGCTCGCCTGACTTGTGGAGGGCCATTGGTGTTGCCCTTTTGTTCCCACCAGCTCCCACCAGGGCAGCTGTTGAGTGGAAAAGTTTGACTGCTAAAAGGCCATCTTTAAACAAGACCTCGTCCCCCTCCCCGCAGACACACATCCCCTAACCATGTCTGAATCTGGGGCCCTTTGTGGGTCTCCCCAGCATTCTGGGAGCTTTGCTTTGTGGCCATTGTGTGGGGCATGCGCTCTGTACAAGAGACCAGGCTCGGTCTGCACTGTGGGCCAGAGCCTATTTCATGGCCTGGACCCTCTGTGAGCTGAGGGGCGCCTGCAGGGACGACTCCTGGATTTCAGTAGAAACTTTTCTGTAGACAGAAAGAGGTTGCAAAGATGAAATGAGGCTGCCCAGTCAGGTTGGTTTTAAGGAAGCCGCACGGGGGCCTTGCGCCCCTCACTGCAGTTCTTCAACTCAGCAACACTGGCAGAAAGCAGAAACACAGGCGGGACAGAGATGGGGGTTCTACCTGCCCCCCAATGTTGGGGTGTCAGTGAAGCATCATGCAAACTAAGGGCCCCCTTCTGAAGGGGCCAGGATGCCACCTCTGAGGCTGGCTGCTGTTCCCAGGAGACAAGGGAGGGATGGAGCGTTCAGCTCTTTGCATCTTTTGCATTATCAGAGCTTGACTGAGAGCCCCCCTCCCTTGCATGCAACAGCTCCAAAATGGAATGGGAGAAGACTCTCTCCCCCCCCCCCATTTGATGGGGCTGAGGTGTGGTGGCCCAAACCAGGCAAGCCTTTCTGGTGGGATCCAGAGATCAATGTAGGGCTAAAGCAGGAGAAAACAGGGACAAAATGGGGTGGAAGGTTTCAGAGACTGAGAAGAGATCCTGCAATGCCAGAGAAAAAGTGGCTCAGCAGGTGAACTCTGCTCCCACTTTGCAAGGGCCGGCTGGGCGGTGTCTCAGGAAGCCAGGGGAGCTGAGCCGGAGACTAGGTGCCCCTTTTCCTGGGAAGAGCACCTCCTATCGGGGCTTAGAAACATCAGGTGGGAGGCCCAGTGGGGGGGCTACCCCAAGGACTAGCCACCAGCTCAGGGTGAACTTTGGAGCATCCCCGCCCTGGCCAAGGAATACGCCGGCCCCATTTCTGATGCCCTGATGAGGAAAGGCCGGCTCGGGCTTCCTGGGCAGACCAGGGTGATACTGGCCAGAGGCCGACACTCCTGGATGCTGGAAGGAGAGTCTTGCTGAAGCCTGGGCCTGCCTGCCAGGGCTGTGGGGCTCCTTCCCTGGGATGCAGCTGGGCTCACCTGCCCTCTCACACCTCAGGCCCGGCAGCGGTGAGAAATGAACAAACTGCGGCAGAGTCTCCGGCGCAAGAAACCATCCTACGTGCCTGAGGCAAGCCGCCCCCACCAGTGGCAGGCCGATGAAGAGGCGGTGCGTAAGGGGCGCTGCAGCTTCCCAGTGCGGGTGAGTGGCCTCCCCTTTCCTTCTTGGGCTGGCCCCAGCGCCTTTCCACAGCCCCTTTAAGGCCCTGGCCTCTGACCCTCGAGGGTGGGCTGTGGGGGGCAGCCCCTTTATTTGCCTTGCAGCCAAAGGGCTTTGGTGATTGGGGCTGCGCTGGGTCCCCTCAATTTGTGCCTCATCCGCCCGTGCAGGTGGTCAGATTCTGGGCAACCACAAGGGGATGTGTCTCCCACTGCTCTTTCACTTCCGTGGCACAAAGATCACGTCCTGTCTGCTGACTGCTCCCCCTTCTCTCCCTGCAGTACCTGGGCTACGTGGAAGTGGAGGAGTCCCGAGGGATGCAGGTGTGCGAAGAGGCAGTGAAGAAGCTGAAAGCGGTGAGGATCCAGCTGGCAAGGAGGGGGCTGAATGCCCAAGGAGAGCTCTGGCCCACCACCCGTGTCCCAGGCTCTGAGCAGGGGGATTCCAGGGACTGATTCCAGTTTGCAGCTTTCTTCTTTGACTTTTTCTTAATTTGGCCTTTGCTAGGGGGTGGGGGAGTCAGATGGCCACAGGGTCTTATTGGCTGCACAAAATCATAGTTCATACTGGACTTCATCAGCGCCCAGTGGGAGTTTCCCCTCCTTCAGTCTGAATCTGACTAGGTGGGTAGGGGGAGTTGCATCTAAAGATGCCTCTTTGAGTGACTCATCCATCAGCAACTTTGCACAAAATATTGCTGGGATTCATCGTTGCCCCATCCATGAAGCCAGTTGCTCACCCAGAATCCGAGTTCCCACAACTTGCTTGTCGAGTCTGACCTCTGGCAATTTCAGCAGGTTGTGTAAGTGCAATGGTTAAGTATGTTGGGCCATCCCAGCATACCACAAAACAAAGTTGCTCCTTCTAAAACTTTTTAAAATAATTATTGATGAGTTTTAAGGATTATCTTTGAATCACAGGACTCAAAACGAGCAGGCAGAATTTATGCTTTACTCTGTGAAGCTGCCATTTGTCCTTTGCATGAATTCCACCAGAGGAAGCCAAGGCATTGATTACTGAAAGATAATTTGATGTACGCAGGCTTTTATATAAAACCATTGTTTTGCAGAGGGGGTGGGCAGGCTGCCTTTGGGTGGGGTGGGGCTGCACATCTCAGCTGCTGACTCTCCCAAAAGGCAAAGAGTGTTTTTTCCCCCTGGGGGGGGAGGGGAGATGATGTTTCCACTGCAAATTGCAGTATTTATAAATAATGTGCCAACAAAAATAGAGTGCCTGACTAAGAAGCCTTTTAGTCTTTTGAATAATTTAGCTAATTAATCCGAGGCACAGGTTGCAAGGGGCACTTGGATGGCTTGCTCTTAATCTGGGAGTCTCCTCTCTTCGCTTCTGCTTTTTCCTTCCTGCCCTCAGAAGACCCACCCCCACCTGGACTGGGGGGGGGGGCAAGTTTGCAGGCACCAGGCTTGGTGGGATTCATCCATGTAAAGTGGGGATTCCCTGATACAGGCCCCATCTACCCAGGACCTGAACATTGGGCCAAGGAGAGCAAAATGCCCTGCAGGCTTCTCTCCTGCTCTCTCCCCCCCCCCTCCCCCCCCCCCCCAGTGGGCATGTTTCTGCCCAGAGGAGTTTGGAGAGAGAGAGCCTGGGCGCAAGAGGGCCAAGCCCCACTTGGGAGGTGGGCCCTGTTGATGCGGTCCTTCTCCGTGACCTCCACAGAGCGGCCGCAAATCTGTGAAGTCCGTGCTGTGGGTTTCGGCCGATGGGCTGCGTGTGGTGGACGACAAGACCAAGGTAGGCATCTGGCAGTGGGGAAGGGCAGTGTGCCAGTCCGAGGGTGTCTCACCTTCATGCCCAGAAATTGCCGGCCTTGACCACAGCTGGGCTCCGATTAAGGGGGGGCATGGCAGGAGGCATGGCAGGTGCAAGCTACAGTGATGCAAGTGCCCAGAGCATGTGCAGACTGCTTCCCCCCGCCTCCAACCCCAGAAGACAGGGAAGAGGCAAATGTCCCATTTACAGTGTGTTGGGGTTGTGCCTGTCCTTCCCCCACTCCCAGGACCTGATCGTGGACCAAACCATCGAGAAGGTTTCTTTCTGTGCGCCCGATCGCAATTTCGACAAGGCCTTTTCATACATTTGCCGGGACGGCACCACCCGGCGTTGGATCTGCCATGGCTTCCTGGCCCTGAAGGACTCGGTGAGTGCTGGGCATCCCCCCTGCCACAAGGGAGGGATGCCCCCCTCCCAGGCAGAGGGTGGTCCTGAAGAAGAACTGCCCTGGCCTCAGCGCCCATCACCAGGTGGACAGCCAGCCTGCCCTGCAAGCCCCTTGTGGATCTGAGAAGGTCTGGCAGATTTCAGGGCTCTTTCAAAATGCTGACTTGTATGTCAACAAGGGAAACTGAGGCAGAATGTCCAATGCTGGGGTCACCCTTTCTGTCCCTCTCTGGCTCTTTGGTCATCTTTCTGGACCCAGAGAGGGAATGGCGTACCCTGTTTGCCAGATCCTTTCCTCCACCCCCCAGCAGAGCCCCATGTTCACTCGCCTTGCCCCTCTGTGCCAGGGGGAGCGCCTGAGCCACGCCGTGGGCTGTGCCTTTGCCGCCTGCCTGGAGCGCAAGCAGAGGCGCGAGAAGGAATGTGGGGTGACGGCCTCCTTCGATGCCAGCCGCACCAGCTTTGCCCGGGAGGGCTCCTTCCGACTGCCTGGCCCCCCGGCCCCCACCTCCCGCCCCTCTGGGGCACGCCCCCCCCAGGACAGGAAAAAAGGTAGGGGGCACCAGGGCATTTGCATGAGCTGGCACCCCGGGCTGCAAGCCTTGTGCTGGGGCTGCCCTGTTGAAAGGTTTGGAAAGACAGCTGGGGGAGGGGGAGGGGGAGGGTCTCTGTCCAGAGAGAGTGGGGAACTTCTTCTGAGGGGGGAGGAGCCAGTCTGACTCCTCCTATTCTGCTGCCCGCCCCCCCCCCCACCCCCCCACCCTGGATGTCAGACGAAGGGAGCTGCTTTCTTGTGTTCCCTGAACTCTACAATTGTGGCCTCTTTACTCTCCATGTGCCGGGATCAAACTGTATTTTGATGACTTTCCGAGAGATTCTGCACCCTGACCTCCCCCTGGGGCAAGTTTTGCTCCCCCCACAAGGGAAAAGGAGGGGGGCTTGGCTGGGCTGGTGGGGACACTCCAATGTACAGCAGGGCTTTGGGGGGAGCGGCACCTGCGAGAGGCCTGCTTTGTTTCCTCTTTTGCAGCAGAAGCAGCGGCTGCCCCCTCGGCCCCCACCCCCACCCAACCCGGCAGCACCTCCCCTCCCCAGGGGGCCACTTCCCCAGAGGAGAAATCTGAGGCTGGGGGGGCACATGCCATCCCACGACGCCACGCCCCCCTGGAGCAGCTGGTGCGGCAGGGCTCTTTCCGAGGGTTCCCCACCCTGAGCCAGAACTCCCCCTTCAAGAGACAGCTCTCCCTCCGCCTCAATGAGCTGCCCTCCACCCTGCAGCGCAAGGGCCACCCCGAGAGCAGCAGTGCAGGTGAGGCGGGCAGGAGGCTCCTGGCTGCCTGTCAGGGGTTGGCACTCGATGCCAGGGAGGGAGGGAGGGCAGGATACTGGCTGGAGGAAGGCCAGAGGGGCTCTCCGGTCCAGGGAGAAGGGGGCAGAAGGAAATGGGGGGGGGGTTAGTTAGGAGGGAAACAGAAGCCCCAAGCAACCTGCTGCTCTGGACCCTCCCTCCCTCCCTCCCTCTCTTCTGCCAGTCTTGGAGGCAGAGGCTGCCCCCAGCAGGGACTCGGAAGGCATCTCGGCTCTCTGCACTCAGATTGACACTTCACTCACCCAGCCAGCTGCAGAGCCCCCCGCAGCCTTCATGCCTGCAGAAGGGGGCAGCACAGGTACGGCCAGAAGGGCCACTCTCCCTATGCTTGGGAGTGGGGGGGGGAGGCGTGTGTGGGAAGGCCGCTATTTGACCTTTGTATTGCCCTCTTCTCAGGACCCTCTTCCTCATTGAACGACCCCCAGGCCAACTCCCTGTACCAGCCGGGACACAAGAGAACCCCCTCGGAGGCAGAGCGCTGGCTGGAAGAAGTTGCCAAGGCTGCCAAGGCTCAACAGCACCATCAGGTGCCCCTGGCCGCCCCCCCGCCTCTGCCCGGCTTTCCTCTGAGCTACGAGGCAGCCCCCCTCCCCGCAGGCATCTTTGGATCTCCCCACATGCCCCCCTCCTTTGTGCCTGTGGGCCCTGCCTTGCCCTTCCCTGCCCTCCCCAGCGTGCCCGTGGTAGGCATCACGCCCTCCCAAATGGTAACCAATGCCTTCTGCTCCGCCACACAGGCTCCCATTACAAATTTGGGGGTCAAGGCCAGCACCTTCCCTCAGGCCCTCCTGGACCCCCCTCGGCTCAAAGCCAACGGGACTGTCTGGACCACGGAGCAAAGCCCCCCAGGCATTTCTGCCCCCCACCCCGAGCCCCCTGACCCTTTTGAAGCCCAGTGGGCTGCCCTAGAGTCTAAGGCTCCTACTGCTTCCCCCAACCCTTTTTCTGGAGACCGGCAGAAAACCTTTGAAATAGAATTGTGATCCTGCTTTTCATTCCCTGTTAGCACCCTGTATTGCTAGGCTGGATTGTCTAAATATTGGGTGGGGAGAACTGGCTGGGAGCAGCATTTTGAAAAGTGGCCAGGCCAGTGGGGTTCGGGAGAGCCGCCCCCAGGCAATGGGGGGAGCCATGCAGGAACTGCTGGGAAGTCAGATCCTCTCCCGCCCAGGTTGAGAATGGGGGGGGGGAGGGAGGGGGCGGTTGGAAACCAGGGTAAGCAAGAGACTTTCTAGGCCTGCCATAGCCTCCAGAGAGCGGGGGGGGGAGCGGGGGGGGGCTTAGGGAGGGGGGCCTTTGCTCTCTACCCCCCCCCCCCATGCTGCAGCAGCACCAGTGTCCCTGTCTCTGTCAGTAACAACGTCCATCTTTCTTTGGCATGCTCCACTCGGTGCATGGCAGACCCCCTCCTCCCTGGGAAGCTGTCCTCCCCTCCTCCCAAAAGGGGGGGCATCTTTAGGGAGCTGCTGGGGAGGCTCTCATGCCTCTACTCCCCCACCCCCACAAGGCTGCCTGTGGTTTGGCCTGAAGCTACCAAGGAGCTGAGGGACCCTTCCTCAGGCTGAGGTTTTGATATGCGGTGCATGTGGGGGACAACAAACAGGGTTAGAGTTAGGGTACTACACCCTCCACCGGGAACAAGAGAGTGAATTAATGGGAGATCCATGATCACTTTTTATTGGGGGGGGGGGGAGGAACTGGCTTTCCTCTCCAAAACTTAATGGTGGGGGTGGGCTTGGTGGAATGATTATTGCAGAAGAGCTGCTTAGTTTTGGCTGGGATGGAGAAAAATTCTTCCAGTTAATCTTGTTTTCACATATTCCCCATTTTGGATCTGGCAGGGTACTAGTGCTCAAATCACAGGGGGATGAAGAGGGGGGACGGGACATTCCCGAACATTTCATGCCTGGCCTTGTGTAATCCAAGCTTTGGGTTGGGGAATGGGGGGGGGAGGAAGAATCCTTCTGAGATATAAAGTCTTGGGAATAATTTCTTTCCTGGGGGGGGCGGGGGGGGGCTCAAGGTTTTCCCACAAGGAGCCCCAGGGGTGATCCGGAAGGAACAGCCAAAGGAAAACTAGGATGGGGACAGCCCAGCCAGCTTCAGGCAGGCTCTTGAAAGCAGCTGCCTCCCCCACCCCCAGCTGCCTGGCTCAAAGGCAACAGCCCCTCCCATATGCCCCCCCCCCTCTAAAAGCAGAATTGGCTTGCTTCTCTCCCTGTCCCCACCCCCCACCGAGCAGAGAAGACAGAGGTGGAGGAGCAACACCTCTCCTGACCAGACTGCCTGGAGGTTTCCAAAAATGGCAGGGGATGTTATTTTTTATCTTATTTTGAAACTTTTTGTATTAAAGAATTCCACCTATTTGTATTATATAATAAATAATAGAGCCAGTAATATAATACCTCACTGCAAAGCTTGAATCTCTTGTGGGGATTGAAAGAGGTGTGCCAGGACCGATTCTGCTGCCAACTGATAGTGCCCACTAGAGTTGCTCCTGCCAGTGGTGCCCACAAACCTATCAAACTCCCTGCCGGCATTGGTTTCTCCGGCTCAAGCCTGGCCCCTTCCCCATTTCAGCAAGGTGTGGCGGCATGGCTCAGTTCCTTCCAAAGGAGTGCCAATGCCTCCCGGAGAAGAGGGAGGTGGAGGTGGCCGGGCTGGGCCCCGGTCACGACCGTCCCGCAAGGCCAGGCGCAACGTAGTCGGCGGGGTGGGGGCGTCCGCTCCGAATCCGGGGTTTAACCTCAATTCGACCCCGAGGCAGGGTGGTTGCGGGCGGCAAGGCCTCAAGGCAACGGCCCCGGGACTTCGCGGTGCCTTCTTGGGGCCTCCCCACGAGCGCAGAAATCCCGTTTCTCCGCTGAGCGGCGCGGGCGAAGGAGGAGCGACACCGCCAAGCGGAGGGGCGGCAGCCGGGCGGGCGAAGGGCTGCTGGGGCTCCCGTCAGCCGCTTTTTGCAAAGAGATGCCCGCGGGCGCCTGGCCCGCCGCCTCAGCTCCCGCCCAGACCTCCGCCTCTGGCCGCGGGGGGCAGGGGGAGCTCGGACCCCAGAGACTTGCAGCCGGGCTCTTGTACGAACCCCTCGAAGGGAGGAACTCGCAGCCACTGGGAAGGAGGGGCAAAGCCGGCGGCATGGTTGAAGCAGTCGGAGGGAGGATTCCTGCTGGTGCCAGGACGCGGGGTTGTCGGCCAGGCCTTCGCCCGGAGGGCAGCAAGAGGCTTCCCGGGGGCCACGGCTCTTCTCTGCGCCCGCGCAAAAGACGGAAGCGGCAGGAGGGGCGCTGCCTCGGGGATTAACGACCGGAGGCGGCGGGGGGAATCTTTGCCCCGGCCCCAACGCCTAGCGGCTCGTCGGGAGACGTGAAGGGCCAAAAGACAGGCGGTTGAAGCCCCCACTCTCCTCGGGTCCTCTGTGGGCGTTTCCGGCTCAGTTAAGTGGAACGCCCACTCCCCCCACCCCGATTTTTCGGCAGGACGAAAGGGGACGCAGGAAATGGGGTGGAGGTCGCCGAGCAGCTCCGCTTAACGACCGGTGGGGAAACTGCGGGGTCCAGCTGCCCTTTGACGCCAGATATTTCATGTCTGAAAGCGCTCTGCACATGCTCGGGAGCACCCTATCGGTCCCGGAGTTCAACTCCTGTCGCCTGCGCGGACTAGGTGTCGCCGCTGCAGATTCGGCATCCTCCGCTTGCGGTCGAGCTAGCAAGCCCAGATTGCGGCCTTAACGGTCTCCCTTCGAGACCTCCGCCCACCCGGGCCGCTCCACGGAGGCCACGCTGCTCTCGGCAAGGAAGGGCGGCTTCTTGCAGCAATGCCATTTACAGTGAGATTAACTCCCTCTCCCATTTTTTCAATCTCCCCAACCCTCCCTCGCTTCCTCCCTTTGGAGGTGGGTCTCCCAGCTGTCAAACGCATGGCCTTGTGGGAGTTGTAGTCCTCCAGTGACAGATGCCTGCTTCCCACCCCCAGCGGGTAAAACGCTTGCAGAGGAAGGAGGGGGAAATATTAATGCCAAAAAAGTGTCTGTGTGTGTATGTGGAGGAGACAAGTCTTCTGTAAGACCGAGACTACATTCCCCATGGTGCACCGGGCTCAAAGGAGCTGGACTGTGATTGGCCCCCCTTGCTGCAAGCTGCTCGAGAATGAATAAAATTGTACAGTATATTCCGATGTGAGAGGTAAAAAGGGGGGCTGGGAAAAAGAAAAAGAAAGAGAGAAAAGAAAGGGGGAATCCGTGGCTTCTCCCACCAGCCCAGCCAGGCTGGGTGAGGCATTTTCCTCCCGTATCAAAATGGCCACAGCTGTGCACAAGTCTATCAAATGGTGAGTGCCCCACATCTGGGGGGTGGCACGATTCCCCGGCAGGCACGAGGGGCAAGGATGCAAAATGGGGGAGGGAGATGACTGGAGTCTCCCTCCCCTCCCCTCGCGCGGCGGGGACTCAGCCGTTCCTGCAGCTGCTCTTGGCAAGAGGAGGGAGGGAGGGGGGGGCAGATGGGGGGGGGGCGGGAGAGGCTCGGTCTGCCTGGTTGCTGGCAGTACAGATGGGCACGGGGAGGGCACTTGGGGCTGGAAGGGGGGGAGGCGTCCCAGAGAGGCACCCGCCGGTATGTGACTGCGCGTTCGGCTGATCGGCACCAGCGTGGGCTGGGTCTCGGCGTCCTTCCCGGTGGCCCGCGTGGACGCCTGTAGGCACGCGTGTTGCATGAGGGCCAGCGGTACAGGTGTGCCCGAGGAAACAGGTGCCGGGGCTCTCTCCAACGGCACGAGACGGCGAGCCGAAGCAGCAGGCGGCCCGGCTGCCGGGGTGGGGTCCGCTACTGCTCTTTCCCCCATTGTTCGGTGCCGGAGGAGCTCAGCCTCCCCGTGGGAGGAACTGAAGGCATCCCGCATTGCCCGGCACTTCTGGGCCGGGCCAGCAGATGGGCAGAGGCCCGCTTACGCGATGCCCCAGCCGGTGCCTTCGAGCCGAGACGCTGCCGGGCCAGGAACAAAGTCTCCGGATCCCGTCTGGGGAAGGGTCTCTGGGAATGGTTTCCCAGGGGAGGGGACTCTCCTCCACCATCTCCTCACCCTTTGGGTCCCGGGGCAGCCGTGGCCGCCGTGGCCGCCGTGGCCATCGCCTCTTTCTCTTGGGGACCAGCTCTGTTTTTCCTGGACGGTGGGAGGGGACGCCGGGGTCCCATGCCCTGCCGCCTCTAGGGTCTCTCTATGCTGCAACCGGCGGTGGCCTTCTCCAGCCCCTGCGGGGAATCCCTAGACCCGGTTTTTCGGCTCCTGCAGCTTCGGGCGAGGGCTGGTGTGTGAGCCGCTCCGGGCGGCCGGAGCGACCGAGGCATGCTGGCTGAGAGCCGGGCCTTCTCTTGCAGCCTGGGCGAGGATTTCTACCGTGAAGCCATCGAGCACTGTCGTAGTTACAACGCCCGCCTGTGCGCCGAGCGCAGCATGCGCCTGCCGTTCCTGGACTCGCAGACAGGGGTCGCTCAAAACAACTGCTACATCTGGATGGAGAAGACCCACCGGGGCCCGGGTACAAACCCTCTCCCAGGCACCACAAGAGCCGAGTGCCTAGCTGGGGGGAGGAGAGAGAAGCACGAACTGACTTCATAAGGACTAGGAGCTTGAAACCTAGGTGGAGAGAGAGGCCTGTTCTCTTTCCTGAGCACCCTGGGCATCAGGAGGGGCTGAGTTCAGTGGTGGAATAAGAGCAGAGAGAAGCACAGCCTGACTTTAAGGCACTTCCCCCATGCCAAACACCATGCCAGGAGGGTATGGCAACCCATCAGCTTCCCCCTGAATGCCGTGAGGCTGCTCCGCTTCAGGGGCCTGCCAGAGCCAAGGCTCCTCTGCCAATCTTTAGATGCCAGGGGAGGGAGGTATGTACCCCCCTACTTGCCAAGTTCAAGAAAGATTGTGGGCAACTCACCCATCTCTCCTGCAGGCCTGGCACCCGGTCAGATCTACACATACCCAGCTCGCTGCTGGCGGAAGAGGCGGCGGCTGAACATCCTGGAGGACCCACGGCTACGGCCCTGTGAGTTCAAGATTGGTAAGGAGCTGGGGGGCAAGGGGGCCAGAGAGCATTGCCCTGGGCGGTGCCATATCTCCTTTTCTGCAGCTACCTGGCAATCAATGGCCACTGGGATTCTGGGAGCTTCAGAATGGCAAAAGATGCCAGTTGCCAACCAAGTAAAACAGACCCAATTTGGGTCCCGATAGGGACAGGACAAAACTGCTTTCCCCCCTCAGGTCAAGCTCTTGGGGAACAGGTGTGTGTGGGGAGGATGATGCCGTTACCTTGGAAGAGGAAAGGACCAGAGGCAGGAGGCCTGCGGTGGGTGGGGAGGGGAGTGAGCAGGAACATGAGCTGCTCTGCAGGTTCTGGGTGTGAACTATGCCAGGGGTTACTCTGGGATGAAGCATCTCCCTGGCAGGAAGCAATGCTGTGTTTGTGGGGGGGAGATAGTGCCTGAAAGCTGCAAGGAAGACCAGAGGAGGGGCTCCTTCTTCCTGACCCATCCTCTGCTTTCCCCCCAGATTGTGAGCCCCCCCTGAAGAAGGAGGCCTCTCTCCCAGAAGGCCCTGTCCTGGAGGCCCTGCTCTGTGCGGAGACGGGAGATAAGAAGCCGGAGCTGAAGGAGGAAGAGCTGATCTTAGACTGCCCAGTGAGTGAGGGGAGGGCCAGGTGCCCCCCAAGCCCTCAGGTTGAGGGAAGAATCTGGGTGGTCTCTTTGCTGGCCCCCCTCCCCCTCCTGACACACACCCTAGTTTGGGGAAGCTTCCTGGTTCCAGTGTCTGCAGGCCCTTCATCTGAGCCTCCTCCAGGGTCTGGGGGGAGCAGACTCTGATGCACCCCCTCCCCATTCTCACAGAAGGCTCCTCTTGGGGAATTCCTGCACGATTTGGACCCAGAGGATCTGGAGGAAGATGTCCCCCGGCGGAAGAACAAGGCTAAGAGCAAGGTGAGGCTGGCCTCCACTGGGAAGTAGGGGTGAGGGAGGTGGGGGGGGGCCTGGGGGGGCATTTGGCTCACAGCAGCCACTGACAAGAAAAAACACCTCGCCTAAGAAGCCACCCCCTTCAAGCGTCACCGGCCACATGCTTCAGAGCCACTAAATTTGCCTTGTCCAGTTCACAAAACCTTAGAAAAAATTATCTTCACTAATGAGAAAATTGGAGAGAAAAGGTCACTTGGTTTTATCTGTTTTCAGGCAGGGTTGAAAGAAAGACCCTCATCCACCAGTTGCATCTGTTTGCTGGGATAATTTGCAGAACCTCCAGAACAGAGGCAGTCTAGCTGCAGATGGCAGCCCCTCCCCCAGGCACAGAGGGGAGGCAGGGCAAGGAAGAATGTGGAGCTGCTATGGGGTTGGGGGGTCAGGAGCCCCTTTGTCTGGCATAGACCCCAGAGAGCAACCAGGGGGATTCTGGCATGGTGCCTACAGTTCCAGGGCTGTTCCTGGGTGTGTGGAGGACAGTGGAAAACAGAGTGGGGTCCCTCTCCGACCTGAGCCCCCACTAGAGTTACTCCCCGTCACCCATGAAACTCAAAGGAAAATGCCAGAAATAAACGTAGGTCATTTGTTTAGGGTACAGAATTGATTCAAATTGCATCTGCTCAGCTGTGCCAGAAGGTGAAACCACGGTGGCCAGAAGGGGAGAAGGAGAGGGTGACTGCACAGTTGAAGGGGGGGGGGCACACACACACACATACACACCCACACCAAAAAAAATCAGAGACGCTTGTGCAGGGCAGGTCTATAGTGTGTTTCCTTTCCCCCCCACAAACCATCCACCAGTGTTCATGAGGTCTAGAAAGTTGCCTCCATTTAAGAGTCCTGGGAGTGTCTCACTGCTTTTCTTCCCCACGCAGGCCTACGGGATCGGAGGGCTTCGGAAGAGGCCGGAGGCAGCCCTGCTGGAGGACCGGGACAAGCCCTATGTGTGTGACAGTAAGTGCTGTTTCCTTCTGGGAGGGCTGGGGGCGGTTTCTGAGCCAAGTCGGGGGTGGGGTGCCATGTGGGTCTTCTCCCACCAGGCTGACTTCTGTCATGAGCCCCCAGATCTCCCCGATGGATGTCCCTGATTAGAGACTGTAGGGAAAGGAAGGGGGAGCGGGCTCAGGGTGGCCAGGAGAATGACCCTGCAAGGCCTTCTGTGGGGTGGGGGGAGTACCCTTGGCAGCATCCCAAAACCACCTTGGAGAGAGGAGAAGCCTACAGTTTCCAGGAGGGCAGAGAAGCTGGGGGTGCAGGGGGACTTTGGGGTACCTCCTCAGCAAGTTTCTGGGCTTTTCAGTCTGCGGGAAACGCTACAAGAACCGCCCTGGGCTCAGCTACCACTACACGCACACACACTTGGCGGAAGAGGAAGGTGAGGAGGGCCCAGAGCGGCACACCCTGCCCTTCCACCGCAAGAACAACCACAAACGTGAGTGTCCCCCCATTATCCCCCCATGTCCTGACTGTAGCCCCTTGAGTGGGAGAGCCAGCCTGGGGCGCCTGCTAAGGCAAGGGCAGGATGCAGCTTCCCAAGTCGGGTTTGAAGGATGGGAGAGTCTCCCAGGGAGCCCCCAGAGGTCAGCGGTGCAACTCTTGGGGAAGGGGCCACAATCTGCAGCCCCCGTCTCGCTCTCAGCTCCAGGTCCGGCCAGAGTTCCCAGCTGCTCAAGCAAGCCCTAGGCCCATCCCTACTGCCCTCTTCTTCTTGCCTTGAAGGGGGCAGAGGTCCAGCATCCTTTGCTGGATGTTTCACAGGCCTTCCCATAGGGGAAACGCCCTAGATGCCCCCCCCCCACCCACAAAGAAAAACATCCCACACCCCAATGGAGCTGCAATTCCTGTCTTTTGTGAAAGGGCAGCAACTGGAGGGGTTTTTTTTTGGGGGGGGGGAGCAGCTCCAGGTTCCCAAAGTTGGCACATTCCAGACAGGCAGTCACACCCACCCAGAAAGTCCCCCCTCCCTCCTCATCCACCACTGTGGGAAGGCTCCCTCCCCTCCCTGCATCTCCCACCCTAATGCAGTTGCCATGGAAACACAGTGGGTGAACTTGGCAGGTGGAAGATTTCCAGCTTGGGCTTATCCAAGAGTGGGGGGACAGGTCTGGGGGAGATGGAGGCTGATTGGGGAATGGGGGCTGGAAAGACAAGGGGGTGGGGGGAGCATTCAAGCTTGCACATATATGCAGGTGGAAGCCTCTGTCTCCCCAGGAAAGCTTGGGGCCTGAGTGTGCAAAGAGATGCCTGCACAGCTTCCAAACAGAGCTGAGCTTCTTGGCTTGGCTTGTCTGTGTGCGTGTGCATGTGCGCGTGTGGATGTGTTTCAGGGAAGGGAGAAGGGAGACTGGTGGGGCGTAAGAGGAAAAGCTCTTCCTCTGAGAAGGCTGTAGAAATGGGACCCCGATGAAGCCCTATCCGGATCCCTTCCCCAGACCTGACGGGAGGGGGAGGGAGAGAGGCCGCCCCCTCCCTAACAAAGACATCCCCTCCCCGTCTTGGTGGTTGCCATGGAGATACCAGCGCCGTGCTGGAGCAGAGTCTGCACAAAGCAGCCGGGAGGTTGGTTGGGGGAAGGGGCTGTTTGGAGCCGCCCCGTCCCTGGAGAAAAGGAGGGGGGGGCGTGTTGGGTGCCCCCTCCCCCCCCTCGGCCCAGAGTTGCCTTTCTTTCTCCCAGCGCTGCTGCTGGTGGACTCATACTGCCTGGGCAGCTTCCCCCCCCAAAGCTACCTCCCGCCCCTCTTGTGCCCCCGCCCCACGGCGCCCCCGTTCTTTCCCAAAGCGGCTCTGCCCGTTAACTTGCTCGCTCACCTGTTGTCCAGACAGGCCTCCCAGGCTTGGTTCCCCGATTCAAATCAAATATATTCCTTTATTTTATTTATTTTCTATGCTTATTTCCCTCTTTTCCTTTTCTTCTTGCCATTTCTGGCTTTCTCTAGAGTTTTACAAAGAACTGAACTGGGTCCCAGAGAACCAGCGCAGGCACACAGGTAAATCCCACAGCGGTGCTGAGAGGCGTAGGAACGTGGGGTCTGTCTGGGACCCCCGTGCAGCCTCCCTTCTCCTGTCCCTCAGGGGCTTCTCCAGAGTTGTGGGGAGGGTGAAAGGAAGCGTGGTGGTGTCTCGGTTTGAGATCAGCCTCCCGGCTATTCCGGGATTCTCCAAAAGCGGCAGGGAAGGGCAGAGAGAGGGGAAGGGCAGCCTCTTCTCAGCAACGCAGCAGGCGGCTTCTGTGAGGCAGCTGCGCAATTGCCATCTTTTGTGCTGTGCCCACCTACCAATGCAGGCTGCCCGAGGAGTGCCTGAGTGGCAGCTCCTGGCAGACATCTGAGCCGGGTGTGGACGGGAGTGTCTGTTCCCTTTGGGTCTCTGTAGCGCATGGCCAGGTGCTTGCTACGTACCCGGGCAAGGCAGTGGGGCGCAGGAGGCCAATGCCAGCGCCTTCCAACCTCTGGAGAGCTGTTTGGGAGTGAGTGAGTGAGCGAGTGAGCGAGCAAGCAAGCGAGAGCGTGTGTCCGGCTAGGTGTGGCAACCCCCCTCAGCGGGGGCAGGGAAAAAGGTGAAGACAGTGGTGTGTGTGGGTCCACCCCTGATTTTGACCTCTCCTTGCTGTTTTGCAGCTAAGAAAGCTCCGGATGGGACAGTCATACCAAATGGTTATTGTGATTTCTGTCTAGGCGGCTCCAAGAAGACTGGCTGCCCGGAGGATTTAATCTCCTGTGCTGATTGTGGACGCTCAGGTGAGCCACCTCAGCCGTTGGCCAAATGGCACCTGCAGGCAGGCATGATGCAGCTATGAGTTTGGGTCTCCCAGAGCCCCATGAGCCCAAAATTTTGCTCCCCCTTTTTTGAGGCAGGGAATAGGGCGGCAGTTGGGAATTTGGTGGCTACACGCAGTGCCACAAATGGGGATTGCTAAAGCCCTGACAGGCCTGGCATGTTTGTGGCTTGGCATGGTGAGCATGCCCAACACGTTTATGGTAGGATGTATTTTCTGAACCCTCCTTGCCACCCCTCAATAACCAAGTGAAGCCAGTTGTGTGGATGCACTGCCAGCAGCGTCTTCTTCGCCTAGTGGCAGGACTCATCCAAGGGGGAAGCACCCCCGGTCCATGCAGGTGCCTTAAGGCCCTCGGAGGTGTGGCAAAAGCCACAGGGCCTGGATTGTTAGTCATAGGAGGGCTGGAGCTTGGGTCGTGTGTGTCGTCTGTGCGAGGACAGGGGTCCCCATCCACTCTACCCCAATCCTTCCCCAAAGCTCTTCTGGCCCTGGAGGCCATTCCAGGTGGGAGTGCAGCCTCACAGGTGGAGCAGCGGAGGAAGCTGACGACCTCAGGGGCTGCTGGTTCTCCCCCCCCCCAGGGCACCCGTCATGCCTGCAGTTCACGGTGAACATGACAGCCGCTGTGCGGACCTACCGCTGGCAGTGCATCGAGTGCAAAAGCTGCAGCCTCTGTGGCACTTCAGAAAACGACGTATGTGAGCTACTGCTGCATTCAGAAGGGCCGCCCGGATGGCAAATGTGGCTTCTCCGCTCCCCCTGCAGGGCTGCCTGGAGTTGCCTGCTGTGGCCTGCAGAAAGTGTGGCCCTTTCTGTGCCTCTTTCCTAGGCTGGCAGCAGGCCCAGTCATGGCAGCCATGGGGGAGGAGGGTTGCTTCCCCTGCCCCTTGGAGCGGGGTCCCAGATGCGCCTCTCAGTGGCGGCCCCTTCCTTTCCCCCCAGGACCAGTTGCTCTTCTGCGATGACTGTGACCGTGGCTACCACATGTACTGCCTGAGCCCACCGATGGCCGAACCCCCTGAAGGTAAGGGGCTCCCAGCCGGGCAGGGGCAGAACAGGGGGCACTGCCTCTGTGAAGAAGACCAGCTGTGACCCCCGGCTGCTTTGGCTTGCAGGGAGCTGGAGCTGCCATCTGTGCCTGAGGCAGCTGAAGGAGAAAGCCTCTGCCTACATCACCCTGACCTAGGCTGCAGCCTCAAGGCCCCCCCGCCAGCCTCAAGCCCCCCCGGGGGGGGGCTGGAATTGTACTGCAGGCCATGCCCAGGAGCAATGCAAGACCTCCACATGATTAAGAGGAGCATCGAGGTCTGGCACCCAAAATTTTGGTTGGGCTCCTACAGTGGGGACTGACACTTGTCACCTCCTGGCCCCTACCTAGGCTGCCCCAGTGGGGCCAGTCCACACAAAGCCATACGCCGTGGGGGGGGGGGGGGGGCAGAGACCAACCCCTCTGCCCTGGTGGGAGGGGGGGAAGCTCTATCCCTCCAGACAGATGCATGTGAAATTATTTGCCTTTGCTTGCAAATCCAGAGGCTGGCTACCTGGAGGGGAGGGGGCGGTCCTGGCTGTGGACCCCCTTCCTGCCCATGGGAGCAACTTGCAAGGCCTTTGAGGAGAGTTGGGACCAGCCAGGGGGACGGGGGTTGGGCTAGGGGAGGGAGAGCCAAGAGCAATGGGGGGTGGTAACCACTAAGCTGCTACAAGGTTGAGGGGGGGCGGTCTGTTTATGATTTGAAAGGTGGGGGGGAGAAGAAAGTTTTAAAAGGGAAGCCTTGAAATAGGTGGGTGGGCTACTCCAGGGACAGAAACGCCTGGGAGCAGCCAGAGGCCTGCATGGGCCTCGCCCTGCCAACCTCTTGTTGTACCTGTGTTGTTCCGTTGCCTGCAACTTTTGTGTGCTTGGAGTGTTATGTACATTAAATGTGGTCAGAATCGCTGCCTTTGCCTTTCTCTGCCCCACTTGCGACAATGGGAGGGCAAACACCGCCTGGGGGTGGCTATCGGTAGCCCCTTCCTGGCCTCGGGCGGGGTTCCCCAGTCAACCTGACGATGCCTAAGCACTGAGCCCCTCCCTCCAGGAACTGAGGTTGGAGGGGACCCCCTCCCATCCGGAACTTTGCCATCCCCCAAAAAGAAGGCTGAGATTTCCAGAATATTAGAGAATTTATTTTACAAAAACTGATGGTTCTCTCCATCAGCAGCTTTAAGACAGAGCAAAATTAAATAATACAGATTTGATCTGCAAAGATTCTTATAAAATTAAAAACGAACACGTAATACAACCGAGACAGGAGGAGCTGCAGGAGAGCATCGTGCTCACAATGGGGGAATTCTTTCTAGAAAGTGGGGGGAAATCCTTAGGATACAAATTCCAGTGAGGTCCCACTACAAAGTTAAAAAAAAAACTAGAAAGGTTGCTGGGGTGGTGAGCCCAGAAGAGAGGCGGTGGGGGGCCCTGGTGCTGATCTCCCCCCCCCCGACCCCCTGCCTACCCAGAGAGGAAAGGGGGAGTCCCTTGATGGGCTCCTCTGCAAAGGCCCTGAGGGCCAAGAGGAGATGGGAGCCCCTGTGCTCACGTGCAGAAATAAGGCTCGGGTGGAAGGGGAGGGAGGGAGGTTGCCCACAGCCCCGGGGGGTGGTGGTGGTGGTGCTCGAGAGAGCCAGCTGGGGCATCTCTGGTCTGAGCAAAAGACCTTTTCACCCCCCTTTGTTATTTCCCTGAAACCCTGGCAGATGGAAAGGTGGGGTGGGTGAAGCAGGCCGGCCCCTGGCAGCTCCAGGCCAAGCCCTGGGCCAGGATGTGCTTCGCATAGATTGAACATACGCTGGTTTTGAGTGTGAAGTGTGTGGGGTGGGATGGGTGTGTGTGTGTTGGGGGGGGGGCAGAAAGGTCCAGGCCAGCTACTCCCTGCTGCTCTTGGCAGAAGCCTCAGCCCAGGAGGGTGAAGGGCCCCGCAGGTCACAGAGCAAGATGGACAGCCCCCTTTTCTCAATCCTGAGCCCCCCTTGGGAAGGGTGGAAGGGGCCCCTTGGCCTGAGCATAGTGGGGAGAACGGAGTGTCCTCGGTGTGCCCTGCTGCCAGGCAGACTGGCCCAGCAGAGAACTGGCACAAGGGCCAGGAGGTGAGGCAGGGAGCCCTCATGCTCCAGAGCAGGCACCCAGGAGACCCCAGGGGAGGGAGGGAGGGAGGGCAATGGGGGGCACATCCCGTAGGCCTCTATGGCTTTGTGCCAGCGCAGGGTCCCATCCCTGCTGCCACTGGAAAAAAATCAAGTGTGCTGAATTCAGTTGCATGCACAGAAATGCAATTGAAAAAGATTACAAACAGTACCATTGATACAAATATAGTGTTTTATAAAGAATGTAGACATTTAAACTTTTTTTAACTTCCTGAGGCGCGCTGCATTCCCTAGAAAATAATTTAGTTGTGAGAAAGTGCTCTGAGAAGCTTGGCTGCACTCGGCCGCCCAGCCTGTTGGACCCAGACCGGCCCTCTGAAGGCCCTTGATGGGGGGAGGGGGGAGGGTGGTTGGCCTGCTCCTGCCAGGGCTTAAGGGCCCTTCCTGTGTCGAGAGACCCTCTCTCCAGCCCGGGCTAGAGCGGGGCCATGGGGCCGGAGCCCAGCTGGGAGACGGTGGCACTGGTGGTATGCTCTCCAAGGGAGCCCCTGTGCAGGCGCCATGCCTGTTGTCCCCCCCCCCCCCCACGCACCCATGGCTGCTCACAGCTCCTCTTTATCAACGGCGCTGGAGAAGATCTGGGCAAACTTGCGCAACTGTTCGTTGGCTGTCTGGGACTCCTCCTGCAGCCGCTGGTTGCTCTGCCTGAGCGTGGCCACTTCTGCCTGCAGCACGACCTTATCCTGCTTCTCCTGCAGGGGCCGAGGAGGAGTGGGGAGTCCCAGGCCACGCAGAGCCCGGTCCCGAGGCTGTCTTCACCCCATCCCCCCTCCACTAAGCCCCCCCCCCCCGCTCCTTACTTTCTGCAGGTCGCTGTGCAGCTGCTTCAGCATGGCTTCCAGGTGGGAGACCTTGCCCGTCAGATCCGCCACAGGCGGCTGCTTGCTGCAAGGGAGGCCAGGGAGGCTGTGACGCCAAATGAAGGTCGCAAAGCTGCCACACCCCGACCCCTGGCTAAAGCACCATGGAGGTGGGAGGAGGTTTGCCTGCAAGGTGGGGCTCCAACCTCACACAGACTGACAGGCAGACCCTCGGGGGTCCCAACATCCCCACCAAACATGACCTTCTCACCCTCTTCCCAAAACATATGTTTGCCCCCCACCTAGCCCCCTGCTCACCTTAAGACAGGACCAGCATGTGGTGCTGGCTGCCTCTCCAGGCTCAGGTGCCCAAGGCCGGTGCTGCCAGCCGGTGCTGCGTCTGGGCTCAACATGGCTTCATGGAGAGAGAAGAGGGAGACAGCTCTCTGCACTGGAGGGGGGGGGAGGGGGAGAAGAGGGAGACTCTGTAGGCTGTCAGGCGAAAGTCCCCAGGCCCAAAACTGGCATTGCTGCCAGGGCAAAGAACCATGCCAGTCTGGCGGCAGGTGGAGGCTCTCATATGCCACCTGGAAGGCTACAGGACACCCCTGGGAAGGGGAGTCCTGTTTGGAGAGTCCATGGCCAAGGCCCAACCTAGCCCCTAAGCCGCAGCCCCCCACCCCCACTCCCTGGTATCCCAGCAGGCCGCCTCGCGGATGGCTTCCATGTGCCACAGTGGACTCCAAGCCAGAGCCCAGAGAATTAGCTCAGTAGCTGCCCCCGTCCCTCTCGCCAGCTACTCTCTTCCCTGTTGGGGAAAGCATGTCTGGGCCAACACCCACAATTTGCACAGAAAGGAGAGACAGAAAGCTGGCAGGAAGCCCCTGGGGGGAAACTTCCCCTGCTGGGAACTCCACTGTCCAATCTGGCACAGAGGCCGCTCTGGCCCCATCTTCCGCCATCGCCTACCTTTCTGCTGGCTGGCTGGGCACAAGAAGGAGGAAGCAGTGTCCTGAGCCCCCGTCTCGCTGCCATGACTTGGGGATGCAGCCACTCCCCTTACCCAGCAAGCCTTTGCCAGGAAAGGCGGTGCCAGCCGAAGGCAACCAGCAGGCCTGCCAGTGAGGGAGACGCCCGCCTGGGCCGAGGAAGGAGCTGTGCCCTGACATGCAGGCTGCCTTTGTGCTTCCCTCCAGAGGCAGCAGGCAGGCAGGCGGAGCGGGGTGGGGGGGGGAGGAGGGGAGGGCAGACTGGGAGCAAAAGCTGTGCCACCCCTGACTAGCAAAGCAACCCCCAGAGCTCCTGCTAATGAGGCACCAGCTCTGCCATCCTGAAATTGGGGGTAGCCGAGCATCTGGGCTGGAGGGTAAAGCACTTTGTGGGTGCTTATTTTCTACAAAGGAAATGGGGGGAGGGGGCTACATAGGCAGCAAAGGACAAGGTCCATTTCCTTCCTCAGAGATCCAAGATGAAATTAGCTGGACTGAAGGGAAGCCAGGAGGGATGCAGGCTGCCCAGGGAGAGCAGAGCCCCGAAGTAAGCAAGGCTCCCGAAAACCAGCTGGCTGTGGGGGCCCAAGTCCTTTGCTGCCTCCTCGGAAGCAGAGCTATATGCCCTGTGCCCCTCCCCGGACTGCTGCCTCGCCTGCCTGGGAAAGAGAGGAAGTAGAGGTGGCACCCCCTTACCTTCGTAGGCCTTCGCGGCACTGACCAAGCTTGACCACTCCAGACCAGCGGCCGTGTCCGGCAGGGGCATCAGGGCAGGGTCAAGGCGCCGCAGCGGTTGGTTGTGCACCTCGGTCAGGGAGAGCTCAGAGGCAGAGACAGTGGCTGCAGGGAGGGAGGGTCCCCAGGCCCATCACCCGAGCTGCACAGGTGGCCCCAAGCAAGCTCCTTCTGCCCTGGATGTTGGGGCAAAGACTGACTCCCCCCACCCACCCCTGTGCCCTAGGATTGTCAGGGAAGACAGGGACCTGGGGCTCCCCCAGACCCACCCTTCTCCAAGGAACCCCCCCGGCCGCTGCTGGCTGGCCTCCGCATGGGGAGAGTGCTGGTGAAGAGCATGTCGCTGGAGAGGGGCTGCTCAAAGCAGACGCTGCTGGCGAAGGAGGGGTCTCGCCGGCCGCTGCACAGGCTTTCATCCGAGAGGGTCCGCTGGAGTGTTTTCTGGGGGATCTGCGGGGGAGAGTGGAGACCCTCTTCAAAGACCCAGCAAGTCTGCAGCTCTCAATTCCCCTTGTCCCCAAAGAGTTGAATAGGATCCCTGGGAAGCCTCTAAGTGGCCACAGCTGCCAAGGCTCGGACTCACAGAGACCCAGAGAAGCATTCCGGCATCAGGCCCTCCTCTCCTCCCCCCCCCCCCCCCGGCTCACTCAGACCCCAGAGCTCTGATGGGGAAGACACATTTATGCCGCAGGTTCTAAAAATGCCCCCCTCCAGCAGACCCCCCTTCCATGGGGAGGGAGGCGGTTGGGGGGGGCGCACCAGCTCGTCTTCCTGCTCCAAGCCGGTGGAGTCCATGATGATGAGCTTCTTCAGGTCATCCTCAATGGTTGACTTGTGGGCCTTGCGTGGGGAGCGAAGGTCCCGCAGAGATGCCCGCAGACGAGGCTGCCCGAAGACGTTCCGGGTACTCAAATCAACTCCTCTGTGGGGAGAGGAGGGGTGGTCAATCCCCTTCCTCAGTCTCGGTCAGAAGCCTTCATCACTACCACGCCCCAAGACAAAGCAGCTGGCCATGACACCAGCCAAAGCAGGGCTCAATGCTGCCCTGTCTTCTGCAAGCGCTCACTTCTGGGGCTCCACGAAGAGGGCTGGCCTGGCCGAAGCCTCAGGGCTCTTCTGCCACCCGGTGGGTTGGGGCCTGGCGCTCCGGCCGCTCTGCTTGGAGAAGAAGGACTTGGGCACAGAAGTGGAGAGCTGGGAGGAGCTCCCCTGGGGTCTGGGAGCCGCCCAGGAGCCATCTGTGGGGGGGGTCTTGTAGACCTGGATGGGGTATGTCACCCTGGAGCCACCGGGGCTGAAAGACAGACAGTCCGTTTGCGGATGGCCATGCAGGGGCCACTCCCTCAGCAGCGCCTGGGCCATCTGACAGCAGGAGAGCGCCATCCTGCCCCCCCCCCCACTGCGGCTTGGCCCCAGACACAAGGCACCTGCCTCTCTCTGGGATGGGAAGGGAAGAGCCTCATCCCACATCCAACACTGGGAAGGACTGGGGCTGCTTGCAAGGGCTCTTCTGGCACAGAGGCTGCAAATGGATCAGCTCTGAGGCTCTGGCCATTCACCCAGGAAGTCCCCCCTTCTGAAAATCAGCTCTCATCTTGCAAGACCCGCAGAGCCCCCCTGGTGCCCGACAGGCCTGCAAACCCACATGTCCTCGGGGTCCGGGTTATGTTGGGGGGGGGGGGGGGCAGCTGCAGGGTCCCTTACCTGGCCTGCCAGAAGGGCTCTGGGGCGCTGTTGTTGCCCCCTCTGGCAGGGCCACCAGGTCCTTTCCCAAAGGCCCTGGGGCAGTAATTCCAGTTCTGTCTGCCAAAATGGCCAGCGGACCAGGCCACTTCCACCCTCTTGCTATGGCCTTCGGGGAGGGTGGGGCCAAAGAGGGGCGAGGAGGTTACGGGCACTCGGTCACGCCGGACGGCCATGGCACCGCTGGCATCAATGCCGCTGTTGCTGGAGACCCTGCCCCCCTTGGCCCAGAGCTCTGGTGCGCTGTCACCGGGATCGGCCGGGTCATCGCTGTGGGCACTGGAGGTGTTGCTGGAGAGAGTATTGCTGCTGGACGTCTGCCCCTCGCCCTGTAGGGGGAGGGAGAATCAGGCACCAAGATGGGGAGGGAGATACCCAATGGGCAAGCCCCGGAAACCCATACTCACCTTGGGGAGTTGGTCTGGGGACTCCTTGCCAGGCAGCTCCCACTGGCCTGGCCTCTTGTTCCCGGAAGCTGCTGAGAATCTGGAGGGCCCTGGCAGGTGCCAAACGAGCTCTGGCAGGGCAAGGAGAAGGGTCAGTGGGAGCCGCTCCTTTGGGGTCTCCAGGTGGGAGGGGGGCAATTGGCTTCCTGATTCCCCAGAGCCCCGCCCCTTGGCTGGAGGGCTGGTCTGTGCCATGCCCAAGCAGGCCTGGTGCCCCAGCCACCCCTCTTTTCCACCACCCCCACCCCCACCATCCCAGGCAAGGCTTCCATCGCCCGATGCCAGGCTGCAGGAGACAGCAGTAGCAGCCTGTCCTTCTTAGAAGCTCGGTTGCCCCAGGCACATGCCACCTGTCTGACCCGTGCTGGGAAGGGCAGCCCCCTTGATGCCCAGAGAGGCATGGCTGGGCTTCCCCTCCCCAACCTCAGCCCAGGCACACCACCCACCCTCGTGCCCGCCATCCATGCTCACCTGGCTTGGGCCTCTCCATGGTGCCCTCCTGGCTGGCCAGCCCACTGCCGGGTGAAGAGGAGTCCCCGTTCGGGTGCACCTCAGAGGGGCAGCGCGGCTCACAAGGCCCTAGAGGCCGCAAGGGGACCACGTATCTGTGCACAGAGCTGAAGCAAAACGGGGCAGCTGAGAATGCCGCCACCACCACAGCGGGAAAAACACCACCCAGCCCGTTTGTTAGCAAGCTTCAAGAGGGGAGGGAAGAGGGAGGAGGCACAGGAGCAGGAGGAGGGAACCTGCTCCTCCTGCGCCCGGTTCCATGGGTGGGCAACAGAGAGGCATCCGGAAGGGGTGGAAGGCCAGGCTGAAGGGCCAGGCCAGGCTCTCGGCTGGTGTACTCAGCATGGAGCAATGCATCTTGGTGGCAGCCTGGAGCCTCCGGGTATGTCCAGAAGGCCTCACAAGGGCCCTTCCTGACACCCAGACTGAGGCCTGATAGGGTGGGTGGTTGTTGCATGAGGAAGGCTGCCTTGCGCCAACCAACAATGCCATCCTGGACCTTTCATCTGGATCAGAATGGCCCCTCAGCAACTGTCCCCTGCAGCTGAGCATCTGAGGGAGGGGTCTTCCCCCTCCCTCCCTCTCTCTCACTAACAGCCTCTCGAGGCAGAATCGCGCAGGGTCAACATTTCGAACCATCAAGCCCGTTTGCAGCCCAGAGGGGGTCCCTTCCCCCTCTGAGCCCCTCTGCCTGCTGCCAATGCAGCCCCTTGCTACTCCCCAGAGCAAACAGCTCAGGCAGGGAAAGGCTCCCACTCAAACGCTTCCCCAGCCCCCCAAGGAGACGGCTGGGGGTTCAACTCTCTGCATTTCTTGGCTTGCCCCTCGCTCTAGGGCAGGGAGGGGGCTTGCAAGGTCTGGTCCATCACAGCCTCTGACTGCTGCTTCAAAGGAAAGCCAGCCCCCCCTACCCTCCCCCCCCCAGAACTGGAGTGGGATGCAAACTGCGGCCCCAGAGCCAGGTGCTCTGCGGGTTCGCTGGAAAGAACCCTGCAGCTTTGCTGCCAGCACCTTGCTCAAAGAGAACCCGCAAGTTGGAAAAGCCAGACTGGTCAAGAAGGCTGGGACCCAGGGCCTGGGCATTCCTCTCCACCCACATACCTGTCCGGTGAGGGCTTGTACCAGGCAAAGGATCCTCCTGAAGAACCCGGGACAGAGAAACTGCCCGAGGGCTGCCGATACGACTGGGTCTTCTCTGTGCCACTCTGGGAGGAGGAGACGACATGGGGGGTCTCTGGGAAGCTGGCAGGCCTGGAGGAGGAGGGAGGGAGAGCCCTGAAGACAGGACCCACAGCTGCATGGAGCGCCAGGCTCCCAGTCCCAAAATTCATGCTGGCACGGAGCCTGCAGGCTGGCCCAGGAACATGGGCCGACAGTTGCCTGAGCCCACACTCTCAGTGAGCCTCAAGGCCTCCCCTCCTCCTCACCTTTTGCCATGCAGGGGCTGGGCCTGGCGGTAAGGAGTCAGGGTGCTCTGCTTTGGGGTCCTGGTGAGGGACTGAGACTGGCCAGGCCCTGGCTGCTCAGCCCATTTGGGGGGCTGGGAGGAGCTGTGGGTGGTAGAGCCACTCCTCTGCCAAGCTGAGTTGCTGCGGTATGGAGCCTGGTAGCCCCCAGGTAGGCTTTCGGCTTCCCCCCTGGGCTCCATCGTGCTCATCTTCAGGGACTCAACCCACCCCCTGGAGAGAGAGGGAGAGAGGGAGAGGAAAACCAGGAGTCTCTGCCTGCCCAGCCCAGGAGGTGTGTGGAGAAGGATGCCCAGCAGCTCCATAAAGAGAAATTGGAGGCACAGAGGTTGGTCTGCCTGATCCTGCCTGCCAGCTGCCCACCTTCAGGACCTGCACCAGGGGGACACTCCCCCCCCAAAGACCCACAAGCAGTTGCTGACACAGCAGGCTCAGGGCCCTTGCCGGGAGGCCCAACCCTAGGACCCCTCCGGTGCCTGTGAGGGAGGGAGCCCAACCACTATGGGGCCCGAAAGGCAGGCATCGTTGCCCCCCTCCCCTAGATGGACCTTTGGTCAAGCAGGTTCCAAAAGCGGCGCAGTCCGCAGGAAGGGGAGCAGCCCCCCTTTCTTGGGCACCCTGTCCTGGTAGGCAAGGACCTTCCCTCCACCGCTCCCAACATGCCATTCTTGGCAGGCAAAGCCATCTGAGCCGGCTCTGCAGCTGCCAACATGGGAGACGCCTCAAGGCCTGGGGCAGCTTGGCAGGAAGGGACCCCGGGCAACCTGAAGCTTCCAGCAACCTACCCTGCCCAGACCCTCCCCAGGCCAAGCCGCGCTATCTGCCACCCATTTCCTTGACTCCATGCAGCAAAAAAGCCCCTGGATGGCCACCCTCCAGCCCAGCTGCCGCAAGGGAGCTGGCTCAGTGCAGGGTCCTACTCTCCTACCCCAAAGTTGACGGGGTGGTAGGCGTTGCCGGAAGCCACCTGGTGCCTCAACTTGTTTTGCAAACCACACCTGGGAAACCAGACAGGAAGCTGGGAGCTGGATGGGGGCACCCCCTGCTCCTCCTCCTCCCCCCTCCCATCTCTTAACTGTGGTTTCCACTACAGGAGAAGCAAGCAACCCTCGGGCAGGGAGTGGGGGGGGGGGACACTCAAGAGAGTGGATGGAAGGAGGGCAGGGCTGAGCCCCGGTAGCAGCCTCCCTTCTGCGTGGCTTCACAGATTTTAATCCCCAGCCCTCCCACTTGAATCCTTGGCCCCTGGGCTTGCTTCCCTCCACATCCATTCAGCAGCTTCTTAGCCCAGATCCAAGGCAGTGGCACTTGTCCTAAAACAAAGGCAGCCCTGCAGGGCCTCCGCAGGGCCCGCTCAGCCCCTTTTTTATGACCTGATGGCTGGCTGGCCTCCCCCCCTCCCTCCCTCTATTTCATTCCAAGAAGCAGCTGGGATTCCCAGTAGCTTCCAGCTCTGAGTGAGGGGCTTTCCCAAACAGCAGCCCAGATGCCCTGCCAGAAGTGCCACTGCTGCCATTCCCCACTGGCTGTCGAAGCCACAGTCATCCCAACAGGATCTACCCAAGGGGTTCCCCACTCAAAAGCCAGCTTCTTCTCCCAGGGAGTCCCAGACGAAGCAGGGATAGCCACCCAAGAGGGGCATCGCAGCCCAAGAGAACCAACCCAGCAGGGTAAAAGCCCCCTCTCTGAAGACTCCAAACTCCCACCAAGGCCAAGAGCCAACTGACCAGGGCAGAGAGGCTGGCAGCCTTGGGGTTTGGCAGGATGCCCCCCAGGACAGACCTCCTGCCTTACACAGGGCTACCCACTGCACAGGCTATGGGATTTTAAACTGAAATTTTTAGACTTCAGCGTATTTAATGATTTTATATTGGGTTTTAATTTGTATTGTGTATCTTGTATTTTATATTTGTATTTTATCTGCTGTGAACCGCCTCGAGTCCTTAGGGAGAGGGGGCGGTATATAAATTTAATAAATGATAAATGAAAATGAAATGATATGGGGCCAGATGGACCCAGGTTATTCAGCGGTTCAATTCTGCTGCGAGACAAATCAGCTGCAGAAGATTTTGCTTGTCTCTGGTTGAGCCAAGAGGGCCCCTGTTGGACCCTGGCTCTTTCCTCCTACTACGTGGCCCCTGGCTCCTTCTTAATCCTACCTGCTGGCCCAGAGGCTCACCTGCGTGGAACGCCGTCCTCGTGTGGCGGAATCACCACCACTTTGACGGTGACGGAGGTGCGCAGCCAGTCGATCATCTGGTCGTGGCTGAGGGTAACTACAGCCACCTTGCAGATCTCCACCAGCCGGCTGCCCTGCCGGAGCCCTGCCTGCCAGGCAAAGCCATAGTCCTCCACCTCGGCCACCGTCCCGTCAAACTTCACATGGAAACCCAGCTGCCCCAGCCCATTCCTCCGGAGGGTCATCTCCACTGTCTCGGCACCAGAGGTCATGACCTGGGAGAAAGCACACAACCCGGACGGGATCAGAAATACCACTTCCCGCCCAGAGTGATGGGGGCATCTTAACTAATCAGTGGACAGGGGCACTACTGACCTTCAGTCTCTGCACAATCTCTTTAACATCTTCAGGATTATTCTCGGGGGCCCGGACAAAAATATGGTCTCCCCGTCCATAGAAAACTTTGAGGCTGCAGCTGTCCGGCGTCCAGCCAATCACATCTGCGCAGAAGCAGTTGAAGACCACTTCCTTGGTGGCCAGGTCCAGAAGGGCCACAAACTCATTGGAGATGCCCAGCAGGCACTCAATCTCTGCTCCTTGTGAGTAGTCCTGGGCCAGAACGCGCCACACGAGGGCCCCTGTGCTCTGCTGCTCGGCCCCAGACCGGGCCCTCGTCTTCTCCCTCTTCTTAGAGGCCAGCGAGATCAGGTTGAACTTCCCCACAGAATCAATGGGGGTACTGGTGATGCTGTTCTCAGCCAAATCCTTCAGGTACTCGTGCCGTGTGCGTGTTGCCATGGTGTGGAACTTGTCTGACTTGTGCGCGGCGTTCTCGGCATTGATCACCTTGGCGAGCAGGAAATCCCGGAAGACGTCCATCTTGTGGAAGGTGGCCTGACTGGGGATGGCCGGCCCAAAGGGGGGTACGTCCTTGGAGCGGGTCACCGCCACGCTTGGGACATGGAAATGAAAACACAGGCCTGTGGCTGAGACTACACAGGCCGCTGCCAGGTTACTCCTCGGCCGTTCCCTGTGGGTCAACCCCAGGGAGCAGAACCGAGGCCCACTTCAACCCGAGGGTTCAAGATCGGAGGATCAGCCGCCTGAGAAGCCAGAGTTGCGAGGATCACCTGAAGCCCTGATCCGTCATCTGAGAGAGGCTGCCCGACTCTGGAGAGCTGAGGGAGTCCCACTGGCACCAGGATGCAATCAAAGCCCAGAGGCTCTGCTCCTCAGGTGGCTGAGTGCAAACTCTGCCCGGACCCCCTCCCTCAGCCTTACCTGTAGTGGACACTCTCTGTGCAGGGACTCTGGGCACAGACGATGACGAACACGTGCTGGAAATGAGAGCGGATATTCTGGGGGGTGAAGGGCAAGGCCCCCGGCTCTTGGAAGATAACGGTGACGATGTCGTTCCCGATGTGTCTCTTTCGCAGCAGCTGGGAGGGGAAGGCGACACCTTGAGAGCCTGGGAAGAAAGCCTGGAGCCCAGCCAGATGCTTGGGAGTCCAGGAAGAAACATGGACTCCCTCCCCAGTGGGGTGAGGGGAGTCATTGTACAAAAAAGAAGGGCCAAGATCACTAAGTTGATCCTGACAATTGGTGGCAACTCCACAGTTCAGTAAGCACCATGTGACACCTCCCCCCCCCAAGACCTCTCTCCTTTGGGCCAAGCCCCCACCTGCCCCACCCGGTACCTGCTGCCTGTTGTTGGGGGTGTAGGGGAGCATTGTGGAAACATGGAACATGATCTCGTAGCCCTGGTAGACCGTGTAGAGGGAGTGGGTGCCAGTGGAGTCAGCTTTGAGGGAAGCAACAGGGTGGACTCAGCAGGATGATGGCTGGGTCCCTCAGAGGGCAGGCACGGGTGCCTGCCCTGCCAGCCCCCAAACCACCCTTGGCAAGGACCTACTTTTGGTGTCCAGCTGTGCGGCATATTTGCGGAAGCCCTTCAGGCAGACCTTCTCCCCCAGCAGGGCCAGGAATTCCTCAAAGGCTGGGCCGGCCTCCTCATTATTGTACATCTCCTCCTCCGAGCTCTGGCCAGCCTTGCAGTACAGGACGCCCACCTTATGTTTCCGGCAGAGCTGGTGGGGAGGCAGGGAGAGCTCCCTCAGAGCTGGCTGAGGCCCAAGTCCAGGAGTAACTCTTGGGAAGGGGGCTCTGGGGAAGAACAGGGTCTTCCTGGGCCACAGGCAAGAGGGATGGGCAGGCAGGAAAGCCTTCTGCCCCCCCTCCCCACGGTTGCACCCGGCGTGCTTACTCCTTGCTCATCCAGCTTCCGCAGCTGCTCAGAGACTTGGGGCACACTTGGGGCCAGGCGCAGGCAGTGCATGTTCAGCTCGGGGACCACATGCTCCAGCACGTCCTTCAGGGGGATGCCACGGACAGTGCCATGCTTGGTGGTGGTGGGCGTTGCGTCTTCTAGGATGGCACCACGGAGGGTGGTCAACTACAGGGCCCAGAAAGAGAGGCAGGAATGACGTTCGGCCCGGCCCAAGGGCCGCCTGACTCCCCTCTACTGGTACAGCATAGCAGAGGGCTGTCCACGGGAGGGTCCCACATGGCTGAAACGCCTCTTCCCAGGCATGCCTTGTGCCCGGGGTGGTGGGCCGCATCCTGTACACAGGGGCTGAGCCTGAGCTGGGGAGGCCTCAGGGAGGAAGATCAGAGCCAGCAAGCCAGCCTCAGAAAGTTCCTGGACAGTCTTCCAGAACGGCGCTCTACGCAAGAGAAAAAGAGCTCTAGAGGAAATCTCCAACCACTGGAGGGACAGGCTAGATCAGGGGTGGGCAAACTTTTTGACTCGCGGGCCACAATGGTTTCTAAAATTTGACAGAAGGGCCAGGCCAGAA
>JAEANM010000448.1:12834-36214 GCA_017656035.1 Myanophis thanlyinensis | reverse complement strand
TCAGTAAGTGTAGCTCAGACATGGGCAAACTACGGCCTGTGGGCCACATCCAATTTATATTAGTTCACACAAACACACCATCCTCCTATTCTGGCCCAGCCCCTCTGTCAAGTTTTAGGAACCATTGTGGCCCGCGAGTCAAAAAGTTTGCCCACCCCTGATCTAAACCCATAGGTCAGATCCAGTGGCCTCCTGTTCCCATAACTTGAGGTTGGTTTGAATATATTTATTTCTGTATATTGAGGAGAACGCTGAAAGCTGAAGGAGGCTGGTTGGCTTCTCAATTGGTTTTAAACTATTTTAGAAACTGTGAAAGACTGTACAGGCCATTTTTGACTTACAACCATTCATTCAGAGACTGAAATTACAATGGCACTGAACAAGTGATTGTCTTGCTTAGCAAGAGACATTTTGGGTTCAATTGTGATCATAAGTCAAGGACTACCTGTAATTTCCTTTCTTGTTCCTCCTGCTTCCTTCAGCAAAGATGATCCATATCTGTCAGCGTAGCCAGTGGAGTTTCCTCTTCCTGGTGGATCACATTTCGGAATTGGCTCTAAAAAAAAAGAGGAGGCCCTGAAAGAATAGAGTCATAGTTGATCCTGAGAACAGAATAGAGTTACAGAATGGTCAGGTTATGGGGAAATGATAGACATAAGATATTTATTCCCATGGCTTGTATATGGTCTATGGGAACTTTATGAAAGGATTTCCTTTCCATAAATAGAAAAAAGTGCTTGGGTTTCTTCTTTCTGTTGAAGAGGAGCTATAGTTTTCGGTTATAAAGTTTATGCAAGAATGCCCTTCCTGGCAAGTATTGTTTTATTTTATGCTAGGCAATTTTAGCCAATCCAGAATTGGAAGAAGAGTGGCTGTATCAGCCAGAAATCAGTCTTTCAAAGTTATATCTAACCCACAATCTGGAGATCTCCCCTATTTAACATTAAAGCAATCTTGTAAAACACAAGTTTCTCTATAATTTTCCAAAACCCTTGATTAGGACCAATTTAAAACATGGCAAACCATGAATGCTTTTGAGGTCTCCAGGACTTTTTCTCAGGCTAGATCTGAAACAATGTAGAGTGGGAAACGGGTGGCGGGCAGGGTGTATTTGAAATGCATAGCATGTCAGGTCTTCTGAATTGATTTAAACAGCCAGTCCTACCTAGTATCTTCTGAATATGTTGAGAATACTGCATCTGGCATTTTCCATTCAAGACCATTCTGGTGTTACAGAACTGGAGGCTGGATGGCTGATATATACAGTAAACCCTTCTTGTTTGTTGTTGGAGGGCAAGAAACAATTACCAGATTGTTCCTAAATTTCTGCTTACTATCCACATCAGTTGTTTGTCAACATAGGAGGCAAGGCAAAAAATTTTTTTTCCAAGTTGCCTTCCCTCCCCCACCCCCCAGATTTGACATAAAATTCCTTTTGGCAAGAACTCAAACAAAGTCATGTGAAACAAAGTTGTTATCAATAGAGTTGCATGTTGTCATTCTGAAACAAGCCTTGGAAATTACGTTGGCTTTTGCTTGTAAAATGCAGACCACAGGAGACGACAAGTGAGATGTACGCAGGCTGGGAAGACCCACATCATGAAAAAAAGAAAGAAGGAGGGATGTAGCTAATATTGAAAACATAACATTATTGAAACACACATTCCTCCAGCTTTTATTTTCTCTATGTCCACATCTACCTATTTCAGATTTGGACCAGATATTCAGATAGCCAACAGTTTGATCTAATTGTGTTTTATTAAAGGATCTTTGAAATACACAAATGAAGAGGACACAATACACAAATGATTCCTTCCATTGTTCCCATGTCAGTCATCCATCCGAGCAAGAAGCTCTGTAAGTCATTGGAGCTCTTCTTTAGGTATGCACTAGGTCATGAATTGGAGGCAACATAAAACTATCCTTTGCATAAAACCATCCTTTGCTGATTTATGTATTTCACTGTTATGCCCAAGCAAGACTAAATGTGCATATATGTAGGAGCTGTAGGATTGCATAGCACCTCCAATTCTCCTTTCCTGTGCCTGACCTCCTTCCATTGATAAACAAGATTTGAAGTCAGTAATCTGAGATTTCAGATGAGTTTCCCATGCAAGTATGGGATCATGCTTTATCAAGCTCCTGAGTGAGCTGGCATTTTACAGTATTTGTATCCAAGTATACATAAGAGACAGAATCCTGTTCTGTGTGCCATTTAGCACATTATTAAATGTTTTACCTGAGAACTCTTGTCTTAAATAGAATATCAAAAGACCTCCGGTTTAGGAATATATATTGTTCAATACTATAGAACTTTTGATTGACTTTAAATTGTGTTAACAAGAACCCATTAACTTGGGGAAGACATATATTTAAACTCTACTAAGAGCCATGGTGGCACAGTGGTCAGAATGCAGTTCTGCAGGCTACTTCTGCTGACTGTTGGTTGCCAGCATTTTGTCGGTTCGGTTCTCACCACGCTCAAGATTGACTCACCCTTCCATCCTTCCAAGGTCAGTAAAATGAGGACCCAGATTTCTGGGGGCAATAGGCTGACTCTGTAAACCGCTTAGAGAGGGACACCGTGAAGCGGTCTATAAGTCTAAATGCTATTGCTACTTGTTGGCTCAATAGTAGATTGTTTTTCAAACTCTAGCATTTAATGAGAGCATGATGGGATTCCCATAGCAAAAAAAAAAGTTTCATTCCCTGGGATGTCCATAGCATGTTCTAAGATTCGGTGCAGCAGAAAAGATGGAGATTTTTCCACAAATATGCCATGGCTACCACTTTGCAGATTAGCGGTTCTGGGTTTTGTTTTGTTTTGTTTTAACTTTAACAAATTCCACAGCTTGGGGGAGAAAAGGGGAAACCCCTTACCTTTAATGTAAGAAGGGAGTCATTATTGTATTCAAATGTATGCCATACGGGACTCTCAGTTGTCCAGGAAGCTAATCTCTGCCTTCTTCCCCTTATAAATAGTCTGTTGCTTCAAGAACTTTTCTGGATTTACCTTTGGGATGTTATTTCTGTACAACTGTTCTGACTGAAGGGAAATGGATGGAAGGCAGAAGTTGCTTGCTACCTGCCTCCTGCCTGTAGTCTTTTTGTGGTCCGTGGAGATTCCACTGGCTACACCACTGGATTTCAGTTCCACGGTGTCCTGAGGGAGGAAACACTTGATAACCTTAAAATAGTTTTTACAGTTTAAAAAAAGGAGAAGGAAAACCTACTCCCTCTACCCCAAAGACAGAAAACAGAAAGCTCTGGTTGTACCTAAATATAGGATACTGGCCCATCCATTCTACATCATTACCTCACCCATTATGGATTTCATTAACTTCAACTCCCTCCAAAATGCTCATTGCTCTTTTAAACAATTGAGCAACGTGGAAGAAACACACACACACACACTGCAGAACCCAATCAAATACATGTAAAAGGAGGGATGTGTCACAGCAATAAAAACAACACTAGCTGAATTGTAAAATAATAATCAGGATGATCTTAAATGTATACATTCCAGTCAGTAGCTGAATTAAAATTACAAATCATAAAATACTGTAGCTGTAAAAAGTTAGCTACAATTAAAACAACAGCCGTATGGAAATCTTTGCCAGCTTCTAAAAGGAGAGGGGAGAGGGGGAGTCTGGGATGTTTCCAACACTTGTTCAGCATCGCTGTTGAGAAATTGTGATCTCTTGAACCCATTAAGCCAACCCTACAAAGGGATATGACAGACACTGGGGGCTCTTGGAAATGAGTCTCTGCCTGGATTGATGGAATGCAGGGAAATCTGGTTGGAGAAGGAGAAATATTCAGTCTTCCCCTCCAGTCTTTATTTGAAACCTCTACCTCCTGGCTTTGTGCATAAAGGGAATTCAGTTCAACCATGAATTAAAAACATGGCTGCTTTAAGATATCACAACTTATCTGCTTGCACAGCACAAAGAAGCTTGAGCTGCTCTGAAATGGTCTGTTAGCAACATCTTGCGAAGTCAAATTCTAGAGCATTTTGGCATTTGTGGAGTAATGATGAGAAGCACTTAGAGAGCCAATTGCTAACTTTTCATTGACTTAACCATCTTGGACTTTGTTGGAATCTTTATTACTCCTTCCCCCCCCCCCAATCATTTTCTCCCCCTGTTTGCCTGTCAATCTAGTTGCAAGACAGGGCTGGACTCTTTCTACATTTTTGCACTTGGCAGGAGAGGGCAGGCGGACAGCGAAATGATCCATAACGGTCAGGAAATTAACTTCCATCAGTCTCCCTTGTGCTTGAGACAGCTGACTGCATCGCTCTGCTAGTTTTTGACAGCTTTAAGCTTGATTAGCTTTTGTCTGTTATAGACAGGAAGATGTAGCAATTTTGGGAAGACTGATGCCGAAAGACCCTTCTAAGCAGCTGGGGTACTAAAAGCTGAGCAAAATGGAATTTTATTTGAAGACTGTGTGGAGCCTGGACAGCATCATCTTTGGAAGGATTCCTCTGGCTGCAGACTGGAGAATTAAGTCCAAAGCATTCTACAGCAATGTTTTCAATATCTTGATCCTAGAGATATCATAGAAAAGATTATATTTGGACTTTTGCAAAAGTCGTTACAGGTAGTCCTTGATTTCCAACAACAATTGAGCTCCAAATCTCTGTTGCTACGCGAGACATTTGTTAAGTGAGTTTTGCCCCATTTTATAACTTTTCTGGCTACAGTTGTTACATGAATCACTGCAATGGTTGCATTAGTAACAAATCTGTTGAGTGAATCTGGCTTCCCCATTGCTTGTCAGAAGGTCGCAAAAGAGGATCTCACAAGACCCTGGGACACTGCAAGCGTCATAAATATGAGCCAATTGGTCCAAGGTCTGAATTTCGATCATGTGGTCTGTAGGGATGCTGCAACGTTCATAAAAACTGCCATATCATTTTTGTTTAGGGATGTTGTAACTTTGAACAGTCACTAAGTAAACCGCTGTGAATCGAGGACTACCTGTACTATGTTTATTAAGGAGTTCATAGAAATATTTTTATTTGAACAAGGTATTAAAAATAGTCCTGTGTGAGAAATCTCCATTGTGTGTCCCTCAGCCCAAGAACCCCTTCAATCACAATTATTGAAAATGGGCACCATTATCACCACGAAAAAGTAAGAAATGCATGAACAGTAGTACAAGCCCTTAAAATAGCTCGTTTGCCGTGGTTTGATAATCAAGGTTAAAAATGGAACAGAACAAGTTTCCAAATTAAATTGAACTCTTGGTGACAGCAGGAACACGTTCATGTAGTGGTTTTGGCCACAGTACAAAACTGGCGTGGCATTAACTTTTTTTTCCAGATATTTTTGACTTCCTAGACTAAACTGTGATCAGAGATACCTGATGGTCTCCTATCTAAGTACTAACCATGTCTGACTTTGCTTAGCCTTCTGAAAAAAAGCAAAACCAGGCCAAAAATCCTAGCTTCTCCATAAGCTTCTCCAGCCCACTTTGGGTCCTTGCCCTCACTCTTCACCGTCCCTTCACCCTAAGTAAAAAATATGGCCTATGACCACCCAAAAGTCATTCATTCATTTTTAGTTGAAGCAAGGCAAAGCAGAGGAAATGGTGACTTGTGATTGGTCAGTGCTTTTCCCCTGCCCTGTCTTTTTCCGTGAAGGTTCCCCCCCCAACTGCTTTCCATATGGGAGTCCTGGCTTGGAGATGAGGGAGATTTGTGGAATAAAGGGGTAATGCATGGAAATGATGGGTTTGCACCCTGATCTCTTCTCTGCAAATCATCCTTTGAGGGCAGTAGTCATTACAATGCCACTACTAGGAAAGTGAGATTCTCTTGCCATCACCATAATGCCATCACAGCACCCATCTGGAGACCATGGTTTCCCTGAATGTAATAATAGGCAAGACAGAAGTTAATGGAGTTTTTTTAAAGTAATCAGATCTCCTAATAAAGAACATTCTCTCAGTAGCCTGTTACACCTTTGAAACAGTTTGGACCTGGGATTCCAAAATGGGATATTCTGAATGCTGGGAGTAGAAGTCTAACATTTTAAAACTGGCAATTGTCACTGATCCTTGTTGTGCATCATTACTCAAAGCAGATGTAATTGGAAATCACGAAACCCTTGTATCTGGCATTGTTGCGCATCCCTTAATAGTGATTTTGGGGGTTGTTGCTACTCCTATTTTACATGTTGCTTCTTTGGGGAACATTAGGATTTGGAAATTTTTAGATCTGTGAGGGGGGTACCCCTGTACCTGCTTGCCCAAGCATGTACCATAAATAAACCAATGGAAAATTTAAGGTTTCTTGGCAGCGACTCAAGGGAAGACCACGCATATTCGTGCAAAGGTGAGAGCAAGAATTTCTGCATTTGCAATGTGGAAGATGCTAAAATAAGGTCAAGAAGTTTGCCGTTCAGCTCATTGTGGGAAGCCAACTGTAATCAGCATGATGTGTTAATGGGGTCATCGTGTGCAGATGTTGGGGCACTGGCACTCAGGAATTGTGCTTTGTTTTAAGCATGTTGGGTGAATCTATCCGTTTGGCATGCCCGTCAGGCTGAGTTGACCACAAGAGCAAAAGAAATCAATTCTGATTATGTGTTACAGCTTTTAAAAATACGCAGATGAGGAAGACATTTCCTTCTGAGACTCACCCACTTTGGGTAGAAACATTATCCAGACTCTTTTCAGGGACCAGACATAGTGTACAAGGCCAGGGTTTGTATGATAAAGTATGGGCATCTTCAAAACTTTCAGACCTGAGATCTATCTTTATCCCCCAAGAGAACTCTCTGTGCAAAATCATGTACTCTTTCCCTTAAAAAGAAAATGAAAAGATAAGGATGCTGGTAGGCTCACAAATCCCACTATAGATGTGAACCAGTTGGAAGAATCAGTTTCAAGAGCACAGAAGATGACCGCCTAGGCCTGGGTTGGGAAGATCTCTCTGGGATTTACAGTAGATCAACAAGGATTTCTGACCCACAGCAAAAAAAAAAGTGTTTTCCCACACATTGCATGCCACTGCTGGAAAAAACAAATAGAGAAAGCCAGGGGAAGGATAGGACATAGAAGTGAATACTTCTACATTAGGAATGATTATCGATTATTTACAATACTTAGTATATTGTCTAATCACAGGATTCCATGCAGTTTTCCTCAATAACATACACACTAAAAATAATCCAAGGAACATCATCCAATAGCCAACATAATACTCCAAATAAAATTTGTATCATTTAAGCCCATAAATCAAAACAAAAAAATAAAACAACACCAAAAGATGACCCAACATACCACCAGAGAGACCTTAAATGTCTGATTAAGAAAAAGACCGAAGTCTCATCACTCTGTAAAAGTAGCCTTCAACTTATGACCACAATTAAGCCAAAAATTCCTGTTGCTACGCAAGACAGTTGTTAAAAGTAAATTTTGCCCCATTTTATGATTTTGCTTGCCACAGTTGTTAAGTGAGGCGCTGCAGTTGTTAAATTAGCAACACGGTTGTTAAGTGAACCGAACCTCCCCATTGATTTTGCTGGTCAGTAGGTTGCAAAAGGGGGAATCACATGACCCCAGGACACTGCAAATGTCATAAGTGCGAGTCAGTTGCTAAGTGTCTGAATTTTGACCATATGGCCACGGGGATGCTGCAAGTGTCATAAGTGTGAAAAACAATCATGTCACTTTTTTATAATGTGGAATAGTCACTAAATGAACTGCTGTAAGCTGAGGACTACCTGTAATTACGTTCTTCTAAGCAGCTTGAAGAGGGCTACAGCGTGCTTTTTACTCTGATTTTTACCTGCCCCCAAAGATGGTTTCAGATTTGGAAAATGAAAATGAGTGGGTTGCTGCAAAAATAATTCCTTATGATATAGATCCTGAGGAATGTTTGAATCTGCTTTATGCCAGCCTGGATGCTCAGCTGGATTCAAACTTTACCTCTGTTAATGGAACAAATATGGATTGTTTATAATATTTTCCTTATAGCTCCCTATGTCTATGTGTGTCTTTCTTGACCAGAAGATTAGAGAATCCTGCAGAACAAATTGGACTGGGTGGGCAATGAGGAATTCCTTCGTACCCAATACAGGTAATGAGAAGAAAGGAAAAGAAACTCCTGTGACATGAGCAAAACTCCATTCATGTTATGATAGCTTGTTTATCCATCAGCCCCAGGATTTGCTTTGAGAAACAGTGGGCCTCCAAAAGCTCAAGCGAAAGCACAATTCTGCTATCTGCTATTTCAATTTTTTTTAAAACCATGAATTTTGTCCTTGCTTTGTTTGTGAAATACACCACAGGAACAATGCTTTTTATTTTAATCATGCAGAACTTCATTTTCCACCTGGTAATTTATTTTATTTTATTTTTCCTGGCACCAAAATCAATGTTTTGTCTGTCTGTCTGTCTGTCTGTGTGTGTGTGTGTGTGTGTACACACATGCTTTATACTGCACCCAATTGGTTGCTTTTTCATAGAACAGATTGTGCAATTCCACAAAGTCCTTTAATTCCTTTCCGGAATTTTTTGAATGTTTCTTAATACAATGTTATGTGAAAGACAGGATTAGTTTACATACGGAAAAAACAAATTCCAGCAAAAGGCAATTATTCAGGAGCTGGTACTACTCCTACTTGGTTCTTGAAATAAATACTTGGGAGGAAATGGAAATATTGCAAATGAATTAGAATGGATGAAATTATATTTTTAAAATGCATCAAGTGGTAGTTTAAAAGTTTTGATGCTTTTCTGAAGCGTCTGCAATTGGCTAGCTCAATTTTGTTGCAGAGTTTAAGTCTGACAAAAAAAAACCCAGCTTCTTAAAAATGTTATGCTAAATATTATTATATTTTTTGTATTTTTGAACTGTCCATTTCCCTCATAGAGGGACCCTGTGTATAGTAAAACATCAAAATATAAAAACAGTATATGTAGAAGCATTCTAAAATGTTAGAAATAAACATTAAAATTAGAGAAGAATATGCTTCTCTTTGCAGTTCTTACATCATAGTGTTCTACAAAGAAGAACTCAGTGAACTATCAAACAAGAGCAAAACATAATTTAAGTTAAGAGTCATAGTGGTACAATGGTTAGAATGCAGTACTGCAAGGCTAACTCACTGCTCACTCCAGGAGTTCGATTCTGACTGGTTCAAGGTTGACCCAGCATTCCATTTTTCCAAGGTTGGTAAAATGAGGAACTAGATTGTTGGGGGCAGTAGGCTGACTCTGTAAACTGCTTAGAGAGGGCTGTAAAGCACTGTGAAGTAGTATATAAGTCTATTGCTATTAATAGCTATTAATAGCTATTGCTATTAAGCCCCCCACATGACAACGAAGTCCACCTATACTGAATATAAGGAGAAGGGAAATATTGTCAAACTTTCAAGATTCTTTACTAGAATCTTTATAGTGATTTTCAAACTTGGCAATTTTAAGATGTGTGGATTTTAACTTCCAGAATTCCCTAGTCAGCCTTGTGGCTGGGGAATTCTTAGAGTTGAAGTCCACACATCTTAAAGTTGTCAATTTTGAAAAACCACTGGTCCATATTAGTAAAGTACAGTATAGTAAAGATCGTGAAATCTGTTTCTTAACCTGGCCCACCTCTGACATATTAAATTTATAGTTCCTATGTATGATTGTTTAATGAATGAATAAGCACATAGACAAATGTTTCTGAGAGCTGCACTTTGGAATAATGGAGAATATTTCTTGACTTAATTTTATTTGAAATCTTCTCAAGTATTTCAAAACTATTATCTCAGCCCATCCCCATGCCAGTTTTCTCAAGGCTAAACTTTTTCACTTCCTGCAGTCAGTTTTCATAGGATCTAATTTGTAGTCCCATTGTTCACTGTTGCAGTCCTTTTTTGAAGTTGATGAGAAACCAGATGTAGGAGATGACCAGGCTGAGCCTGAGGGAGGGGTCAAACACATCATAAATCATGAGTCCCTGCATTGCCCGCAAGCGACCTTAAGTCCAGCCTACCTTGAATGCCTCTCTTATCTCCCGTGTATTTCCATTGACTGGTAGTTGGCCAGATTCTTGTAGAGAGCTTAAGCTTGCAATATATTTTTATGAACATTTGAACTGCCTGAATCTCCTGATTAGTTTTTAAGCCAATTCTTTATTGATTTAATTTTCATGTTGCCCAGTGCATATTAAAGTAGATTGCTGGTTAGAATGTTGTTAAGACTATAGCATTTCCACAGTCGACTGAAGAAGTTACTCACTCAGAGAATAAGATGGTGTTAGTGTGGCAAGACTTGTTTTTAGCAAATTCCTGCTGTCTGCTTATAATGACTGCATTGCTTGCAGGGTATAGAACACTTTTTAAATGATGTGCTCTAGACATTTTACATAAATGGATGTCAGATTGACTGGAACCTCCTGGATCCTCTTTTTTTCCCTCCTTTACTGAAGATAGGGATATTAATTGTCTTTGCCCAGTCACCTGACACTTCATCCATTCTCCATGGTCTCTCAAGTTAATGTGTAAAGGATGGTTCAGAGACCCATGAGTTTCTTCAATACTCTTAAGATGCAAACCATCCGGCTTTGGAGATATAAACTCATTAAAATAAATCCACTTTCCCTCACTTCATTTCCAGTCCTATCCCTTCAGTCTTTACTTCACAATTCCCTAAAGCAGTGGTGGTGAACCTGTGACACTCAGAGCCCTTTCTGCTGGCACCTGCACCATCGCCTCAGCTCAGCTGCACCGTGTTTCTCCATTGCATTTCTCGCCGTCGTTTGCAGGGAAACAGAAGTTTGTGGACTAAAAAAAAGTCCAGTCTATCAATTGTAACTTCTTGAAAAAGAAAAAGATCTCTCCTCTCCTGCAGAGTGGCCGGTGTTGTGATGTTCCGCCTCCCCACCGACCAGCTGGTCTTCAGGTCTCTGCCACACGCATGCATGAGAATGGGGGGGGGGGGAGAGGGAGAGACACGCTTACAGTTTGGGCACTCGGGCTCTAAAAGATTCGCCATCACTGCCCTATAGGAACTCATAATGGCTTGCTGGAGGAGGCTGAGCCAAATTAGTTCTGTCTTTTACTTCTTAATATTTTACCATTTGCACCGAGCAGCTGCTATACTGTTGTTGTTTTTTCCTTTCCCTTTTCCATTTAACATCCAAACATGTTCTTTTACTGTTCTTTTCTAGAGATATTCTATGGATAAATGTTAGAAATACCCATTATTTAGTTTATTCTGAATACTAATTATTCCTAACATTTATCTGTAGAATTCTGAGCTACCTGTACATAATCTTTTCTTGGGATCTGCTCTACTTTCCACCTCCTCTATTTGTCTCTTTCTCCCTCTTCTTTCCTTTCCCCACTTTGCTAGTGCCTTTGTATAGCCACACTAGCAGCTTTGGGTGTTCTTCATTACTCCCCCCACCCACATGGGAATTGTTTGAAGTTGTGCTTTTATTATCTCCCTTTTTTTCCCAAAGAACATCCACTTATCTGAGCTTCTTTTCTATTAGCTTCTCCCAACAGGGAATAAACCTATTTATCATTGTTCTGCGTTTATTAAAGGCTCCTTTTTTGACCTACAAGATACACATTTGATTGCACTCAACTGTTTCTTTGCTTTCAAACACTCCAGGGTCATTTCCCCCCAATGTTCCTGTTACTCTCACTTTCCTAATGAAGTTTTCCTTTCAGGAGAACAATGGGTTGAGCCTCCCATGCCTTCCTCAATCCTCTGAAGGAGAAAGTTTTCAGTAAAGCAAACCATGAATTTCCTGGAAGGATCACACTTGGCTGAGTTCATTTCTCAACAGATGTCAGTATAATTACTATCACAATTACTTTCTCCTCTTTAAAAGATCTGCGGTGTGCTTTTGACAAGCATGATCCACAGCAATAACAGATATCAACAAAATCTTGGTGCTATACATTCTTTCAATTATTTTCATTAAAATGCTCTCTAAAATGATGTCAACTTCATTGAACCAGAGGTGAATAATTCTAACATACAGCTCAATTCCTCACTCCTTTCTATTATTTGTGCTCCTTTTGTGTAACTTCTTCTTCAGTTGCTAAATCACATTCACTCAGAATATGGGAAATGACCCTCCAATGAACAAAAACTCTGAAATGTATAAGTTGTTTTTCCCAATGTTTCATTGAATTATTTCATAGCGTATCAGTACAAAAATACTTCCATACCCCTTCATGGTTTGATTATCTGAGATCTTTACTTCAAGGATTTTGCCTCTAATCCCACTAGATTCAATTGAAAGCCTTCCTGATCAAGATGATTCCCACCCCCAATTATTTATTTTGGTTTTTATTGTCATAATCCTTTCTTTTCCACATCCTGTCTGAAATAAGCTACCATATAACTAGGTGTTGCTAAATTGATATCCTGCAAATGTTGATTATACTGAAGATTGTAATTTATTTCGGGTTTGTCAGAATTGCAAGCCAGCACTTATGGAGAAGACTCACTTTAGGAATGCCATTTTATTTTAGCTTATTTTAGGAAGGGAGGAAGGGAGGGGATTTCCTCGTGGCATCTCACCTCAGTTGTAGTTTACTTCACAATTGTGAACATCATTTGACAGCCACAGTCTGAAGAGCTGATACACTGTACAAGAGTAATTGAGGATGGTAACCCACAGGCAAAGTGCTCTGATCCCTCAATGTCACTTCAGAGAGATGGTGTTTTTCAGTTTACTGTGTAGTCATCAGGTTTTGAACGAAGACGTGCTGTATGAAAAACCCCACAGTTTTGTTTTTTGTCCTAGGAAATTATGCTGGTTACTGTAACCAGCATAAATAATGGGAGAGAATTCCCAGGATTGCTTCATTGAAACATATCTTGTGCCAAAAAGCTTAGATTCACTTTGATTAAATAATGTGCACTGGGTGGACAATCCTGTTTGTCACTACAAACAAATTTGGATGGCCTCAAACTGCTTTGTGCCGCTTCTATGAGAGAAGGAGCCTCTTAACTTTTTCAGCTGAAACCCTTAGGGTTTGTCTGCTGAGTATAACTGAAGCTGTTAGACATGGAAAACCTTTAGCACAGTGAAACTTTTACTTACCGAGTGCTGAAAAGTACACGCTTTGCACATGCCATCCACACTAGCATGTGGCACCTCCATGTGCATTGCATGTGCAACTGCACCATCTGCACATGCATGCAGCTTTTGCACGTGCAATGCACACACGCTGCACACAGGCACTCACACACACATGAGCAATCACATGTTCATGCACAGGAGAGCTCCAAAGACCAGCTGGATTTCCTGTTGCAATCACGCACATGCACAGCAGACCAGCTGAGTCTCTGTAATCGCACATGCGTGCATGTGCAATCACATGTGCATGCTCAGCTGGAAGTAAGTTGGCCGACAGCTTGTGTACCCAGCAAGATGACTCTGCATGCCACATGTGGCACCCGTGCCATAGGTTCGCCATCATGGCTTTAGCAGATAAAGCTTTCAATGCCAGTATAGGCAGCTCGGGCCTATGTGTGCATGATTACATTTGGTGAAACTGCCCAAGTGGCAATTTGCTTTGGTATATATATACCACAAGAACTTTTAGATGCCTGTCATTTCATGCACATTAATTGCAATCCTGACATGGTTTCCTAAAGCCCTCCACCACTCTTGAAAGTGAGGGGACCATGTTGGGAAGCAGCTTTGAGGAATGTTTGGTCCAACCAAAGCCTCCCTTCAAAGCTTTTGCCAACCTTGATATTTATGGGTCTATTGTCCCTTTGCCCCATGCAATTTGAATCAAGATCATAAAAGTATCTCCACATTTAATGCAAGGAATAAGAACAGCCACTCCTAAGTGGTGACTAGAAAGAGATCAGTGTTTCTATACCCTAGCCAAAAAAAAAAAGCTAGTCAGGAATTCAGTGAAGTGTTTTTCCCAAACACACTAGATTAGGGAATGCAAATAAAGAATGAGCACTTCCTGTATTTTACACACAATATGAAGAACCTGCTTGAGCATGTTTGCACTTCAAAGCTCTTCCTACTAAGGAACTGCTCATCCATAAAGGTGTGAAAAATTGCCTAATCTTGTTCTTAGAGTCCTTGGCAATTATCAGGTTCTAAGAAAGAAAAAAAAATGGGTCTCCTTAGCTTTAAACATGTCTTCCCCAAAGGACAATAGTGAAAATTGGAATGTTACTATTTGTTCCTTAAATGAAAAGCAGATTCACAGAAGCAAAATTCTGCAGGCAATATCCCGTCATCTAAGTGTCACTTTAAAGAGCTGGAATGGGACCATGGGTTCCATTGTTAAATATCTTGATTGGCAGGAAGATTAAGGAGAAGAGAAAGAAGAAATCTATCTGTATATAAACCCTAAGGCAGTGTTTCTCAACCTTGGTGACTTTAAGATGTTTGGACTTCAGCTCCCAGAATTCCCCAGGTAGCAAAGCTGGGGAATTCTGGGAGTTGAAGTCTAAACATCTTAAAGTCGCCAAGGTTGAGAAACACTGCCCTAAGGTGTTTGTCGATTATCAATGTTATAGACAAATATTTCACACTCATCATGTTCTGAATTTCACCTGTGGGGTAGAACCATAGGTCTTTAAAAAGACATCATAAAGCTTATTTCCAAGGTATTTTAAAACTAATTGGTTCCAGCAGGCACACTGCTTTTTGATTCTTCATGGATTCCCTGCTGAGTATTTTTTCCTTTTTGTTATTGCAAATCTTGATACATTACATTATTTGATACAATGGTTTTGATACAAAATTAATCAAAATTATCTGCATTCTCTTGCTTAGACAACTGAAGGTTTTGGAAATAAAAGAGAAAGAAATATTCTATTTATATTAATTACAATTTAGAATCTCAACATTATTTGCATAAATTTCTTGACTTTTTCATCTACAGTGGAGCATGACATTGGAAAAAAAGGAACAGCTGCAAATTGCATCAAAGTATTTGTTATACAATATATTTTGGTTTCTGTCTTGAACGGATCACTTTGTGTTAAAATCTCCATTGTGTATAGGTAGTCCTTAAGATACAACCATTTGTTTACCAACAAGACTATGTCATTCTCTTTCTCTACACACACACACAAACACATTTGTATATACACATATTAATAAAAGAAAAATATTAGTTAAAATGCCAGAAACATACTTAAAAAGAAAAAGATTTATTGAATTCCTAACTTTTCCCTTTTTGTACACCTCCTGCTGAGAATTTTCACCAGCTAGGTCAACATTGAGCAAAATAATCCAAGAAGGGCAGCAAGAGTAGATGAGTATGGTCTGGCCATCAACTTGATGATGAGTCATTCCCTACTCCTTCACCCCATTTTATAGAGAAAAGAGTGTTTTCTGCCTCAGAAACCACAGTAACAGACTATTAAATGGTTGGTTTTAAAAATGCAAATATAACAAGCAAGTTTCCTAAACTGCATTTTTCAATGCATGCCTTTGGATTGTTCACTTTGAAAACATAAAAAAATAGAACTTCATGCTTGCCATCTTTTTTTTTTTTTTAAACCTATATATTATGTTGCCCCTTCGTTGCTGTTGCTTAATTATAATAAAAGTAATGTTACAAATTCAGGATTAGTTTTGCTATGTATTATCATTAAGATTGCAGTAAAAGTTTATAGCAAGAGGAATATAAATACAAAAAAGCAATGTTGACTCCACAGAAAACCAATATCTCTTTATATGAAGCATTGCATTTATTAAGCCAAGACACAATTATTTTTTTCATTTTTTTATTTACATCTCCACATAAATCATTCATTAAACCATGTGTCCTCTGAGTGTACAACAATTTTCTTAATAATCCTTATATTTTACTCCATGATACATAGATAACGCAAAAATCCCAAATAACAATTTCCTCTATTGCAAATTATAAGTTATAGTCATCTCATTTCTCACCATATATAATACTTTTTCTTTATTTCTTAATTACATCCATATTTCTATTTCTTATTCTTGTCATCTAACCATAGATAAAATAGCTCCCACATCTTATAATATTCCTTTTGTTCTTTTTCAACCTGTTCATTTGGCAACCAATGCCAACCTGTTCATTTCTGCACATTCTAGTATTTTCCTAATCACTATTCACTCTGTTGGGATCTCTTCATTTTTCCAATATTGAGCAAATACAATCCTGGCCACTGTTGATATATATAATATCAGATATTCATTTTCCTTAGTATATTTTTCTGGTAGTATGCCCAATAAAAAAAATTCTGGTTTTAAATCAATATGTTGTTTTATCATTTGTTCCAACCATGTATGTACCTTTGTCCAATTTTTTTTTGCCATTGGGCATGTCCACCATGTAATAATATGATCCAGGTGTCTTGTGACATTTCCAACATTTAGCTGAGTTATCTTTGAACTTGCCAGCCTAGTAGGTGCTAAATGTCATCTGTAGAACATCTTGTATAGGTTTTATTTGTACGCAGTTGTTATTGTCAATTTATAATTTCTATCCCATAGTTTCTGCCACTTTTCCAACTCTATAGTATAACCAAAATTCTTCGCCCATACAATCATTGTCTCTTTCACCATCTTAATGTCTAATAAATAGGAATATGTTTTATCAATTTGTGATCTGTCCCAGTAAGTATTTGATCTAATTCTGTTAGTTCTCTATAAAAAACCTTCTGTCTTAGCGTCTTTCTCATACCTAGACTGTATCTGCACTTGCGCAAACTATGTCATATCAATCCCTTGTTCACTTAATTCTTGTTTAGTTTTGGTTCTCCATTTATATTCAAAATATTTCTATATCTAACAACCTTCTCTTAATTAATCACTTTAGGATGTGTCAAGGCTTCTATTGTGGACAACTAGATCAGAATTTTCATATAGTGTTGTTTCTTGATTTTCTCCCATACCAGCAATAATGCATTCCTAACATAATGTCATAATGACATTATGTTAAGACACAATTATTATAAGATTTCAGTTTTCAAGATACTTTGTTCAAAATAATGAAGTATTATTCATGGTGATGTAATAATTATTATTGTTACTATTATTAACAGATGAAATAATAGTAATTGTACATATTACTATTGTATTATAATAATAATATAATCTGCATCATTTAAATGGAATGGATCTTTAATGTTTTAAAATATAGTTTCAAAGGAAAGTTATTCTCATCTTGGAAAAGTTTGCTAATGTTCAATTTGGTCCCTATTTTCTAAGCCACCATGGAATGCCTGTTGCGTTAAAGCCATCTGCCAGGAAGGGAATCAAACCAGTTTGATCTGGTGAGAAAAGGATTTTGTTTTTCTTTTGCATTCCAGAGTTAACACTAGCATTGCCTGCCTGGGTATTTGCTGCTGTATCCTTGTAACAGCTACTTAACTGTCCAGAGTTGTATAATAGTGGCACAAGATCACGTATTGTAATTGTACGCTTTTTATCACATCAAGAGATTGTAAGCATCTCTAGAAGAATGAATTAATATGATTATTTTACTGGTAAGAGCAAAGGGCGACTATATTGGAAACCTTCAAGATTCACATAATGTTGATATTATTCTCCTATAGCATTTTAACTAAACCATTATTAAATGTCTATGGAGATTCTCAGTCATCCAGGTCATGGTTGTCCCAAGGTGCTTTTGCTGAGTCAGAACTGAAGAAACTACGGTACTTGGATGAGAAGCAAAACGTCTTCAACGAAAAACAAAGTCCAGTTGCCTTTTGAAAAAGCACCTTTGAGAAAACTATTATTACTAAAATAAACTAATATAATTTGAAGTTGCCTATCTCTGAATCTGAAATCTGGCATTGCATATAAATCACCTCAGTAAGGGGGCATTGGATTGTTTCACTGTTGGTTTAATAACACACACACACAACTTACAGAACAAATAATGAAATGTATTATTTTTATCTAATCATGTTATTCCATTTTGTTTAATTAAAAAGCTACTTTTTAAAAAATAGCTTTTCAAAGTCACTATTATGAAAGACCCAGATTTCTGTCAGCATCCTGACTGTGATTTAAAAACAACAGTAGCTGTTCCGCCTCAAATTGAAAATCATTTATTAGATTGGATGCAAATTAAAAAAAAGTTTGAAACTGGAAAAAAAAATTGGCAAATTTCTGTTCTTGGCTAGCAATGCACCCATCCATCCCCCTCTCCCTTCACCATTTAATTCCATAGTTGCAAATTTTAACACATGATAGAAACTCTGGTCAGCCTACCACTGGATATGAGTTCCTTTATAATTGGAGATTTCATAACAATTTGTCCTCTTGAAAATACTTAAAAACTGATTATAACAAGCAATTAATGGCTGGAGGTCAAACGAATTGAATCACACTAGAAAGTGGATAATAATTATTTTTTTCATTTGGTGGGAAGGGAAGATTTTTCATTCCTATTTTTAAATATGTTAAATATTATTTGCATGACAGTTGCCACAAAACAGTCCCAACTGTTGTCATAAGTTGACAACTACCTATAAGTGAGCTCCATTTTGCAGTCCCCTCCAGTCAGGAGAAAGAGGTTGGCTCAATAATACAGTGTGTCTGTTATAAAACTATTATAGTGTTATTGGGAGGCACACAGTTAATGATAATCATGTCACTAAGATAAACTCTTAATTTTGACCAATAAGATGGTAAGAAATAGTTTAATCAGTTGAGACATTGGATACTTAGAAGATATTGTAAGTATGCAAATAACAGCTTAAAGACTTTATATAAATGGTTTTTTTTAACGTCTCTGTTTTACAGCTTGTGTATTTTCATTATCTGTTTTGGTTATTTTTAAAAGTTTGGCACGTAAGCAAGAGAGCCAATAAAGACTAGTGGGTAATCTGTTACTGGTCCTAGGCCAAACAGACTGAAGACCAGAGTCCTTCAGCATCAAATTTACAGATTAATCTGCAAGCAAATTTTAATCTCCAATTAAAATGTTAGCTGATTCATATATCAATCAGAGAGCCAAGATTTTAACTCTAGGCAAACAGATGAATGTTTTAGCAAAGAACTATTTGCTTATAGTAGGATAATATGAAGCAGATCCAAGTCTTGGCTTCTTCCCAGATTACAAATATTGTAAGTAGATAAAAGAAGTCCAGAAGTAGGACATTTATCTGTACAATCTAAGAAAATGTTAACCCAAGCATGAGCAAACTTCAGACTTATGGGATTTTTTTTTTAAATTACAACTCCAAGAATTGCCAAACCAGAAACTTATATTTAGAATTAAAGAGTCTAGAGATTTGTTTCAAACTTAATAAGTTTCACATTTTTTCGTAGAAAAATCCCATGCTGGTCATGCCAAGATTTGTGGGATATAATTGAATATAATAATTTATTACTATAAGTATTGCAAAATAATTGTTTTGATGTAAATAACAAGGAGTCAGAAAACCTGTCTCTGGCTTATTGTAGATCCGTCACTGATCTCGCAGTACATTCAGATCTCTGTCTCTCTAATCTAATATGCTGTTCAAGAATTTTAAACAACACTCTCTTATATATGATCATATATGACAATGTTTTGAGGATTCTAGATCCTCAAAGGCATCTGCCACTCCTTCTTGTTCCTTTGTTCTGATTGTTTTGCTCTTTTGAGACAAGCACCTTTCAGCTTATTATACAGCAGAAGAAAATGACTGAAGACATATAAATCACCAGCTGTATAACTGTCATTAATGGATCACTTAAAAAATTATTTTAGAGTCTCTTAGGCAACATTTTTGTTTCTGTACCAATATAAAGAACCACCAAGTCTTTCCCTTTTAGTTTTTTTATGGGAGGGTTGTTGTTTGTATGCTTCTGCTGTTTTGATTTGTTTATCATTTTTAAATGGAAGAATTAAGAAATAAATAATGAATTTGTCATGAAATTCTAGTCTGGTAACAAAGGAGTTGTGAAGCAACCTCTTCCAGATATATCCTGCTAAATTGGATTAAACTTTTAATGAGACATCTTTTCTCCTCTTAGACCCCCGGGGAGATAGGTTAGGCAAAAAGTTAGAGACTTGATTGAAGGCTAAATTCCTCCTTCATCCAGTCTGTCACTTTCACTGCTACTTCATCATGCTGACTGTCTCCTGTTACTATATTTGGCCTACTAAGACAGCCAATAGATTTTCCATAAACTGGAAGCCTTGGCAGTTCTTATTTTCACATTTCTGTAAAATCATAGCATCTTCACCAGTGTTAATATCAGAGTTTAGACTAAAAGCTTAATTGGTTTCTGCAGATGTTGAATTTTGTGTGCATGTGTTATTGTGGGTGTGGGTATGGGTGTCCTGCTCCTGCCAATTGCAAGCCAACATGTGCAATATTTATGCTTTAATTCACCATCTCATTCATATCTGCCCAGCTCTGCTAAATGGCATGTAGTTCACATTTGTTGTTAGCACATGGATGATTGCAGATTTCAGGAATTGAAGGTTACATAGCAACTGTTATTTTTGTCCTTCCACCCTCCACCCCCAACCTATTTGTCAAATTAAGTACAAAGTTAACCATAACTTTGGAGAAAATGGCTGCTTGCCCAGTCTGCATTCCTGCTCAGCAAACTAGATTAACCTTGAAAGATCCAATAAATTGGTCAGTTTGGAAAGTCATGATGCTGCTGGAGCATCCTTGTGTCAAATGACTGCTTCCAGTGACTTGCATCCTTCCTGACCAAGACAGAGAGACCTCCTCAGTTCGCAGTTCCTGTTCTTGCTCAGAGGCTGGTTGAGAAGCAAGTGTTTTTCAGCTCCGTCCTGTCTGTAGTCTGGGGTTGACTTGCCAGCATTTGTGGTTTTACAATCACATTTTCCTATTTTTAATGAGAGAAAGAAGAGATGGGGGAAACTGACTCTCATTTTCTGGCCTTTGGTTGTCAAAGGGAAAGAACTGTCAGAGCACCAGAGGAAAAGGTGACAAGTAAAAGACGTGGCTGGGTGGGTGTGCCAAAAGTGTAAGCATTGAGTAACAAGTCATCATGTTTTCTCCCGCCTTCCTTTTTTTTAGTATGGGCAAGTAAGACCTACACACCTATACCTTTAAAGGAAATGTTTCTGTGTGCCCTCCTCCCTTTCTGTATCATTTTTCACACCCTTTATGTTGGGATTACACAGGTGTCTATTAACAGCCCATGATCAAAATGACATCAGAACATGACTGGCTCTATCAGGCATTTAGATCATGCATATGACACCAGATAAAATTGGGCTGAAGGGGGAATTTGAAAAAATTGGCTTTTCTACCTGGGAGAAAACCCTTCCAGGATGCAAACAATCTGAGGCATTTCTGAGCTACCAACAGTCCTGTGAGGTAGGCCACTAAATTACCCTGTTTCCTTTTTTTTCCCTTTCCCTTTATTCAAATTATAGCCGTCAAGCTCCAATGGACTGGGTGGCGTACAGAAACCAGTAAATGCATGAAACAGATACAGTCATAAAACCATACAAACACCAGATTAAAACGATCCTAAAAGCCACACCAAATCTTAATTAGATTTTGAGGAAGAAGCTAGGATGGAAAAGGAATTGCTGGCACAGGCAGAGACTTCAGATGATCTCCTCCTCCTGCTCAGTGTGTTCTCTCTGCCTTACCCTCTTCCTTCATAGTAGCACAGTAATTTTCACAGGCCAACTTCATTGCTTGCATGGCATTTGATTTCGGTAAAGTGGGCCTGTGAAAATTCACCGTGTGAAGGAGTCAACTTTAAAAAAGCAGAGGCCTGGGACAGGGCAGTAGATTTTCATGTGATAGCCAAGAGATTTGCTCCCCGAGTGCTGAAGGGTTGCCATAAACACAACGCCACAGTCCCTTTAGAAGAAGCCCTTTCTCTCCTGCAGTATCTGGAAGGCACTTCTCCCCGCTCCTTGGCAAGCGAGAGGGGGAGGATACCTACACGCCTGCTGCTGCAGCCTCCTTTAAAGGAAGTGAGCATTTTCTCCTTTGCTTTGATGTGCCTCTGAAGAATTGCTGCGAGGAGGCAGAGAGTTCGTAAAGGGACAAACATCTCCCCCACCTCAAAGTCATCAGCTGCTCTCGTGGAGTAAGAGTCAAAGATTCTGCTTCATTCTCCGAAGATGAATTTCCTTTGCCAGAGGAATGCTTCCATTCGCAACATGGCTATGAACAGAGTGCTCCTCCCATTCATGTACAGCAGGGGTGCAGATGGGCCTTCTGAGAACTTCATGAGTTCCCTAGTATACCCATGTGTGGCCCAAGAGCCCTCTAGAGTGGGCGAAGAGCCTTGGGATCTATTTTTTTGTATTTGAAGGAATTATGGGGAATCGAGAGCTTTAAACCTTATGGAAGGGAGCTTAAGGCAGATGCAAGCTTGCACATTTTTTTCAGGCCCCAGAACTTAGGTTTTTTTTTTAAATCCAGAATCCCTAATCAAGGGACCAAGTTCTAATAGTAATAGAAAATTGACTGCATTCAAGTGATCAGCTCCTTCTTTCTTCTTGTCTTTAGCCCCCCCCCCCCTCATACAGCCCCCTCAAGCTGTGGCAGTCCTCTTGAGTTCTGCAGATGACAGTTTGAAAGTCTCTGGCTTCAGGCACTCCTTTCAATCCTTCATGTACCCATGCTCCACTCTCCAAATAGCTCCTAGAGCACCTGCCCACCACAGGCTAAAACAAAGCGGGCAGAAGTTGCGTGTGCCTGATCTATCACTTGAGTTCTGGTGTAGCAGCATCTGATCACCTCCTTGCCAGCTGGGACTGTTAACTGGGGGAAAACAACTGACTCTTCACCCAGCTAGTCCTATGTCTGCTGAAGGATGATATATTTGCAAGGAAATGGCACAGAACAGTCCCAAGCTTTGTGTGTGTGAATCCCAGGGCAGGCACACGCCCTACCCTACCCTGCGTCCTTGCTCAGCAGAATGAAGGATTTCCCAGCATAGTAGGTGTAAGCATTGTGCAATAGAGGGTATGAAACTCCTCCTCCAAGTTTCTCTTCTAAGCTCAGGAGACAACGATGATGATTATGATGATAAAAACCATAAAATATTCCAAATAATCCATGTACACAAGTCAGCAAGTCTCAGGCCACCCCCTACCTGGCAAATTAACCTTGCTCTAGTTGGGGACAGCAACATTATAATTCTTCCCCTTACATCTGATTCAGATGGATGAAAGAGAAGAGAACAGCTATTCATAATCTTTTTCAAAGAGAACATTGAAGAAATATTCAGGGGAAGCATATGATATTCCTGCAACTATTTAATTTCCAGGACTAGCATAGATAAGAGTGTGAATGTCTTGCCTTAATTGTTCAACAGTTTTGTAAACTCTCTGGCTTCTCATACTTTCATAAAAGAACTCATGGGAGGAGTATGTTTTTCATTTGGGAATGAGAGCATTAAAATGAGAAAAAGAATAAAAGAAAAGAGAAAGAAAGAAAGAGAAAGAAA
>JAEANM010000448.1:0-12824 GCA_017656035.1 Myanophis thanlyinensis | reverse complement strand
GGCAGGAAGGAAGGAAGGAAGGAGAACAACATAAACAAAATCACACTACCAGCTATTGAAGCTTAGTCAAAGCAAACCAAGAAAAATTCAGGAGGCACTGAAAAATTCAGGCACCTTAAAAATAAATCAGAAAAGCAGAAACATCTTTTTTGGAGCATGGCATTGTATGTATAACATGCATACACAAAAATTCAAACATGTGTCCATTAGGGCAATGGGGATGAGCAGTTGACTTGATAAATACTGGTCAAGCATTTTTCTGGAACACCTCTAACTTTTAGATTTCAAAACTTCAGGAAACATATCTGCTTTGCAAATTAAAGATCCCAGATTCGAGTCTTAGCATATTTTAGTAAAAGAAAATCTCCTTTGAGTCATACTCTACTTTTGATGACGTTATAGATACGTCTGTGTATTTTTCTGGGTAAAAATAGAGAAGTGGTTAGTCAGTGCCTTCTTGTAGAATGTTGTTAAATTTCTCAGTCTAGTCTACAGTTCTCTTGGGTTTTCTTGGAGGCTTTTCATCCAAGTGTTAACCCAGATCCTATCCTGGTTGTGTGGATCAGCCAACTGGATGCTCCTGTTCTGAATCTGTGTTATCTTAGAACCATATCAGACTTGATTGCTTATTTGGCAGCTTCCTCTATTTTTTTTTTTTTTAGTCATCTTCTTTGAACCCAGCTAACCTCTTGGAATAGTTCTGCATATTGGAGGAAGGGCAGGATGCTGATGCAATCAATAAAAAGCGAGCCATTGCTTAAAGCTCATAAACTTCTACCAATGCAAGATGTGTTTATTTGTTAAAATCAGCATTTCCGAGCTATATTGTATAAGATGCCAGATCCATTTGGGAATGGGCAGCATATAAATTTGTAAATAAAACAAAACAATAAAATGCATTGGTATCAATGCATATTATAGGAATTTATAGATTATAAATAAGATCATAGATTTACAGGGCTCGCCATTCAGTTCCTCAGGGCCTTCCCTTAGGAATGTTTGCAAAATTGTTTCTCCCCATATAAGGTATTTACTAGTTACAGATGGCCATTAAGTCAAGCCCTGATTGGTATTCCAGTTCTCATGTAATATAAATCAATTTAAAACTACTTCACATCAGGTTAGTATCATAGTTAAAATGTCAGTCTCAAGTTTGGAAATTCCAATTAAAATCTCCACCAAAGACTTTCAGCCAATTGCTATTTCTTTGTTCATCTTACCTAACATAATTGTTATGAGGGTAAAATTATGGAAATACACATGGACTGTCCTGTGCATATAATAAATAATAACAGTGCCCCCAAATTTATGAAATGCCATTCCTCCCCTGTCATTGACTGTTAGGGGAGCTGGGAAAGTATCAATTTTCTCTTTGTGACAGAGGTCTTTGAAGCTTTTTCAGAGTTATTTCTTATAGATTTGATCATTTGTTTAAAGTTGTGTTAATGTTTATTTCTTGTAAGCTGCCTTGAGCTCCAGAAAAGTTACTCTTGATTTTTCAAGATATATTCTCATTGCTTTCCTGAATTTTTGCAGAACTTGGTGCAATAGTAACTTCTCAGGTTTCTGAGCCAAAATTATTACCCGGGTGCTGAGTCGCCAATCTGAAGATTGCTTGCTAAAAGCGATAATGATTAAGAAATAGCCTAAACTATAAAGCAAAACCTAAAAGCTTTGGTTTTCATCAAGCATTTTGGAAAGGACTGCTAAGACACAGGACCTGTGACTTCATTTTTCATTCCAAGATAAACTGTTCACAAGGAATGAGAAAGAACTGTGTGTTTTCGTCTAGAGATTTCTATATCTACAGATCTGGGTTCACATATCTTATTAAGTCATGGCTTGTCTAACCACAATTTATTGAATAAACCACATTTGCCTGGGCTTCTCACAGCACATGAAGCCAAAACCATCCATCACATGATAGCTTAGTGCAGTATGCAAACCTTGCCAGAATTTGATAGTTGGCTAGATGTAGAAATTAGGGAGCAGAAGTTTTGTAGAAAATAAGATGAGAAATAAGCAAATGTCAAATTTCCTGGAGAAAAGTTTTTTAGATAGTTTTGTCAAATTGCTTAAAATTTATTTGTGTGTGTGTGTGAGAGAGAGAAGGAGAAAGTGTGTGTGGGGGGGGAGAATTGTACATTATTGAGTTGCAGATTGTGGATAATTTATACTGTAATGTAGAACTTGATGAGCATACTTGGATAATAAGCCAACTGTAGCTTGAAAATACTGTTGAATATTCCTGTTTTTCCCAGTCGACTCCTCTTGGTTGACTTTCTAAGCACCTGACTTTCATCCTCAGGGACTGAAAATAAATTGAAGTTTTGGTTGCCTTGTTATACTAGCCACTTTGAAGCCATGTGAGTAAGAAGTGTGCATGAGTTGATCCTGGCCAGCCCAAGGAATAGCAGAATGAAACAGCCATCTTAGGTGAAGGATACAACAGTAGCTCTGTCCCCAGTTTTCCAGACCCTGTCAGCTTTTCTTCTTACGCACTTAAAAGGATTAAAGGTAGTCTAGGACAGGTGATTGAAATGACAGTATCTTAAAGGAAAGGGTCATCTTATGAAGCCCCTTTCAGCACCCTCAAGCTCCAGTTGTGCTCCTCGAAAACCTTTCCAAAATTTGTTCCCTTATTTGTAACATTTAATCTAACTGAAGGAGAGCTGATTCAATAGGTGGGGAAAAAAATCCCTTTGTTCTTAATTAAGTTAACTGACTTTCACCTTATTTAGGTTTGAGCATGCTTGACATTGCACTGAATTTAAGTTTTGCTTTGGCCTCATTTACCTATTGATTTTGGAGACTGGTCCCTCATAGGGGATCTGAAAAACAAAACTGATCCAATTCTATGAAATGGAATCAAAATAACACACTATCTCTTTCAACCATGTAGCTAGCAAAAAAATCTTAGATCTTAGGTCACCCCTTTTTCCAGCAGCAGCATCCCCATCTGGTGTTGAACCAAGAGGTCCTGCTTTGAGGTACAGGGTAAAAATCTTTAATGCTTCCATCATAAAAAGAGGAACCTGAGACTCTGAAAACCCAAAACAACAACAGCACTGGCTTGCGGGAACAGTAGGTTTCATGTCAGTATAGTTTGCTATCAACTCAAAGATGATTTAAGTTGCTATCAACTCAAAGAAAGTTATAACTGCTCTACTTTCTTGATTATCACTGCACGGTATAGAAATCTCTCTTGAAACTATGATGTATGGGAGATGAATGAGTGTTACTGCACTTTCTCAGAAGGCTTAAGTGATCTGTTTCTCCATTAAATAAATGCATGTAGAAATAAGAATAATTGCAAGAAAATTTCCCTGCGTTTAATTTCTGCATACTGCACTATTGTGAAATATTCTGTGCTACACCTTACTCAGGAAAGTAATTGTGTGTGTGTGTGTGTTTGTATGTGTGATTCATTCTGTGCTGAGGGGGAAGCAAGTGAGTATTTAGTAGAAAGGAAGATCCTTGCTTTCTCTCAAGCCAAAGGATCTGGCAAAGTTTGCTGAGGTAGGATTATCAATGCTGTATGTAAAACATCCTCAGAGAAAAAAAAATATTATAATGGGAAATAACAGAATAACTTTCAGTGAGTAAGGCCTTGAGTTGCAAACAGAAGTTATTGTGTAAGATAGCGAGTAGAGATAGAGAAGCCAGGGCAAAATGATGGCTTAGGGTATGAATGCATGAACCTGGCTGAATGTAAGGATACTCTGTCTATACAAATACAAATCTATGTCTGAATTGTGACAAATGGCAGAAAGATAAATCTAAATTTATATGGCAAGGGAAAAAAATATGAGTTGAATGTTATTGTATGCACACCGATGGAAAGAACAGTTAGTAAAATTGACAAATCTTACTGAAATCGGTAAACTAATTTCTTTGATTAGAGAAAAGACACTATTGACATTTCTTGCTGATGAACTTTTTGCATAAATTAAAAAAATGAATTTGTGATTTATGATTAGGATAAATTATAGAAAGAAGAATATTATGGAACTTTAGATAGAGATGTAAAAATATAATTGCACCTATAACTCCTGTGAAGAATATTGTAAACCACAGGTTTGTTTTTATTTCTTTTCTATTTCTCTTTAACCTTTTTTCCCCCTTGCACTTTTTGCTTTCTCTTTTTCTTTTCTTTCAGGCATACAGAACACTTTTAAACACACTATTATAGAGGGGGAACTTGAGGCCTTCTAGCTGTTATTGACCTAATAAATCCCAGCTGATATACCAGTCATGAATACTTCTTCAGCAATCTCAGCAGGTTCACTACTTTCCTTCCTCTAGATTACAATTTTGTTGTAATCTAGATATCACCCTTCTATATTACAGTTCAGAGCAAAATTCATAGCATGGATGGTTCTGCTCAGTGGCTTAAGCTACAACTTTCTACGTTTGTGATAATCGTTAACCCATCGTTTGGTTAGGGAACGCTGCATTGTGGGAAGTTGGGAATGAGGGATCCACATCTAGTTCTTTCTGTGCATTTATCAAGTTCACAGGTTTGGGCATAGGGAATGAACAGAAGAAGCAGAATTTATATCAGTGATGATACTTAGTATATCCTCTTTCTGTTTGACATTTTTATTTTCATCTTTTCAGCCAGGGATGGGCAATTATGGCTCCTTCATGACTCGTGGACTTCAACTCCCAGAATTCTGCTGGCTCAGGAATTCTGGGAGTTGAAGTCCATGAGACATGAAGGAGCCGTAATTGCCCACCCCTGACTAAATAGACTGTATTTTTAAAACAAATTGAAGGTGATACGATAGAGGCTCCTGGCTCCCTTTGCTTCTTCTTACAGTCACTTTTAGCTAAAAAAAAAAAAAAAAGATGCCTGCCTTGTTTTCCTGCCTGCCTATTACAGAACACAGAACAGTGCGCGAAGATCATGTTTAACGTATACCCTGTGTGCATGTATGTGGAGCTTGCCTTTTATATTTCAGGCTTCCCCAATCTCGTGTCTTCCAAGTGTTTTGGAAGACAACTCCCAAGACTCTCCACAAGCAAAAGGAAGGCTTTCATCCAATTTCAAAAATCTCAGGTCTCTTTTAAGCAGAGGGTTTCAGTGGAAAGTCCTTGGAAGCAAGTCTCTCTCCTTGATCATAAAGAGTAGAGGGGTTCTTTTTTTCTTTTTTTTTTGCAAGAGGATATTTGTACATGCCTTGATTCTCTAAAAATAGAACCTGCACCTCCTTTAAATCATCCTGCTAAGCCAAAGAATGCAGTGGCAATCTGCTTGAAGAGGGTCAGAAGGATCCAGTTTTTCAGCCGACCAGTTGGGCTCAGACTCAGCTGAGTCCGTGTTCTTGTTTATTAGAATCAAATGTAGGCCACATCTGTGCTGCAGGCGACTTTGCTTCATTCTGGTTTTGATTTACTTGGGGTTCCAGTTGCTTAAGGGCTGCTTTTCTTCTCATCTTTATAGAACCCCCAAATGGAATCCTTGCTTTGTGTTTCCCCAGCCTTCGGTTTCTTCTCGGAAACACCAGGGCCATCCAAGGCCACTGAAGTGGTCAGCTGCTGACACAGAAACTTCAGTGGGTGTTTTGCTGAGGTGCTGTTAGGCATGAATGGTAGTTCCGGCTCTAGGGTAGGAATAGCAGGTGAAATCCTTCTACCCCACTTCCAGTTCTGTCTATCTGGGCCATAGTCTGCCAGTTAAACTGTACTATAGCTGGAATCCACACATCTTCCCTCCGCCCAAGGTTTTCAAGTGAAGGGTAATCTCAGTGCTCTGATCTGGGTGATTTGCATTACAATAAATGACCTAAATTACTATTTCCGCTCATTAGTAATTTCCCCATAATGCAGCAGCAAGATAACTAACTACCTTGCTCCAGAGCCATAAATGCTGACATAAAAATTGTGTCTTGGGGGGTGTGGGCGGGAAACTGCAATGGGTCTGTGCATTCTATTTATTTATAAATTAATAAATAAATAATCTGTGCATTCTGTCTGCATCTAATACTTGGACCAAATTTCCCAGAGTCTTCTCAACAGGTGTAGGCTGATTAATTATTGGATTCTATAAACTATCAGCAAAGGAGACCCCTATGGATTCAAAGTCAAGTCTTCACAACCTTAATGCAATTAAAGCACGGGCCCCCAACCTCCAGTCCATGGATCGGCACCAGTCCGTGGCATGCCAGAACCTGGGCCGTGCAAACAAGCAAAGCCTCATCCATGGGATGCAGGCAGCATGTGAAACCACACTCCCTCCGGTCCACGGAAAAAAACCCTTCACCAAGGAACTGGTCCCTGGTGCTCAAAAGATTGGGGGCTGCTGCATTAGTTTGTTTGAATCATTCCACCCTTTTTTATTTTGATTTTTGCAAGGGAGGGACAATTCAGTAAACCTGAATTATAAGGCTATAAAAGATTCTTCTTGCAGATGGAGCAGGTCCTTTGCTACTTCAACATCCCTCCTCTTATGAAGCATTTTCCTCCATGGCAGAGTCCACTATCTAGTTTTGTAAATAGTTTAGACTTGACATTACAGGTAGTCTTCAATTTAATACAGTTCACTTAGTGACCATTTGAAGTTATAAAGCCACTGGGAAAAGACTTCAGACCATACTTTTTACACTTATGATCATTGCAGCATCCTCATGGTCATGATCAACATTCAGAAGCTTGACAACTGGTTCATGTTTATGACGGTTGCAGTGTCCTGGGGTCATGCGATCATCTTTTGTGCCCTTCTGACAAGCAAAGTCCACGAGGAGGCCAGATTCTCTTAACAACCATGTTATTAATTTAACAGCTGCCATGATTAACTCATCAAAAGTGGCAAGAAAGGTCATAAAATGGGGCAAAACTCACTTAACAACATAAATTTTGGGCTCAATTGTGTTCCCAAGTCAAGCACTATCTATGATACTTCCCACTTCCCTGCTCTTCATCCCAGCCATCAAAACAAAAATTTTATTTCTAGGCAAGGACAGCAGAGCTATCTGTTGAATCTGGAAGGTTTATCACAATAATGAAATATGCATTGTGATTTTGCAACAGAAGCTTTGCCCCTCATATACATTTTTGCAATGTTGCAATGACACACAAGATGTCAGTTTGGCCTAATGATTAAGGTGCTAACTTAGAAACCAGGAGACTTTAAGTTCTAGTCCCATCATAGGCATGAAGTACTATCGGTTGGGGGATTTTAATTGTATAATTTTTTAAATCATTTAAAAACTTTTTAAATTTATAATTAGTTATTTGGCCATTAATTTAATTAATTTTAATTGTGTTTTAAATTGTTATATATTTATGTTTTTAGTTGGCTATACACCGCCCCAGTCCTTCGGGAGAGGGGGCGGTATAGAAATCTTGATGATAATAAATAAATACATACATACATACATACATACATACCAGCTGGATGTTTTGGGGCCAATCTCTCTTTTCATCCTAGCTCACCTCACAGAGTTGAGTTGCTTTCTAATGTTATTGTTGGAGGGTTTTTTTTTAAATCATTCAGCCCCTTCTGCCTAGGTAACAATTCCTGTATATCCCTGTCAAGGACATCTTCCTTACTCTCCATACAAGGCAAGCAATGTTTCCATTGCAACACATGTTTCATTGTTTGTCCTACCTGCACCCCCCCCCACCTCCATAAAAGATGGGGAATCCCGATGTTCTCTCAAATTACAGCACCTAGCAGATGTGACCACAATAGTTGGTTGATTTGAATAAGATTTTTGTTGCATGTGTCTTTTTGAAGCCTTTTTCCTTTACTTTTGAGGAAGCAGAATTGCCGCTGTGGTTTATTGTTGAAATATTGGCGTTTTTAAATTTTTTTTAGCGAGGGTTATTTTATTTAAAAATATGGTATCCACTCCCATCACTGCTGATGTTGAATTTGGTTGCTGCTCGTAGATATAATCATTTGTGGCATTCTATTGTTTTAGTTATTATAGATTTAATGGCATGTTATGTTTTAGTTTTAAATTGTGGTTTTTGAAGCTGAAGTATTGTGCATTATGGTTTTTGTGTAAGCTGCCTTGGAAGGTTTCTACAGTAACCTTCTTGAAATAATTTTAATAATAATAAATAGTACATCTAAAATCTGTTATGAAAAGTGATAATTGCTACGTATTTTCAAGGATGTCAATTCTATACATAGTTACTTGGGACTTAAGTTGAATTCAGCATAGGAGAACTTTCTTCATAGGATTTGATTACATTCAAGAAGCTCATTAAAACTAATCAGTAATGTGACTGAGACCAAGATCATTAGATTCTGCCACTTCATCACTTCAGGCTACAGGAAAAAGCTGATATATATTATATATATTATGTTTTATTTCTATTAAAAACAAACCACATTCCAGCTGGAAAGTAACCAATCAAGAAGAAAGAGTCCAACCCAGACATTTCTCAGCAGAATTTAAAATCCATTCATGGGTAAGCCTTAAATACTGTGATTCTTCTTCCACAAATCTGAAAGACTTCACAGTCAATTCCCAGCTATTGCTATTATGTACTGAGTGTTTAAGAATCAAAGCATTTGCTGGGCATTGCAAGGAAGAACCTATGGAAAGAAGCATTAGGGATGAGGGTCACTCTTTTTTCAGTTTAAAGATCTTCCCATTTTTTTTCAGTTCGTATCATATTGTTATTTCTGTTTATATCCACAGCAGGGATGCCCAGTAAGCTAGTGGATATGTTTGGAATTTGAAGATCTTTCTTGGACATTTTCACAAAATGGATGAAGTAGATGATATGGTCACTCTGAAATATCAAAATATTTGATAGTTCAAATCAATGAGATTGTTCCCAGGCACAGTCTACACAAAAATGCCAAATTTCAGATCAAATTTATTCTTTTTTCCCTGGGCATGTAGACACATTTCTAAACAAAGCACTAGCCTATATAGCCACTCATCATTTACTGCAAATGAAATGCTAGAGGCAGGTTCCTTGCTTTGTAGCATGCTAGCTTTCCATGTATTTATTTGGATAGTATAAATGAAAAATTCTGAAGCTATGGATGCCCGGGGCAATAACAGAAGATGGTACCTCTGGATGCCATGCAGAGAATCTAGTTCCTATGATGTTTCTATCTATTGAACAGGTTCAGAAGTATTTCACGAGAAAAGTCTTGCACTCTTTTGTACACAATTAGACTTCTCTGTGCTACTAGGCTCGAACTGCTCGGTTTGGATAACTTAGAACTGTGTCGCTTGTAGGCAGACCTAGGTATTGCATACAAAATTATACATAGTAATGTTTTACCTGTAAATGACTTTTTTTGTTTTAATGTCAATATACGTGCTCTAACAACCACTTTAAACTCAATGTAAATCATTCTAAAAATATGATTTCTGCAATAGAGTTATCAAAGTCTGGAATGCTCTACCTGATTCAGTTCTTTCAGCTACAAATTTTCAGAGTTTCAGTCACAAATTTACTTCTGTTGATCTTACATCATACTTAAGTGGTCAATAGAGGGAGCATGCATAAGTGCACTAATGTGCCTATCGTCCCTATTGTATTTTTATTGTTAGTCTTGTTTTCGTTTTTGTTTGACAAATTATAATAAACAAACAAACAAATAGGAAAAGGGAAGGATAAAGATTACTCTGCCAAAAATGAAGAGCGGTTCTGGTTTCTCTCCTCACAAAGACAATACCTGGGCTCTAAATTGCCATTTGCTCATTTACAGAAAAGGGGGCATTTCTGGAGTTCATGAAAAAGTCAGATAGCTTTTCCAGGGTATCCACAAAAAAGAGCAAGTATCCACCGAGGTTCTCTGTTGGTGACTGATTTTTATTTTCCTCATCTCAATCTTCTTATAATGGAAGATGTTGCAGAAGAAGCCAATGGGCAAAGCATATTCTTGGCTAATCTGCCCCATTTGCAGGGAAGAGTCATTGTGTTTCTTGACAGCTGTTCCTTCTTTGGAAAAGGGAAGTGTAATTCAGTAGTCTGGGAAATTTCCTGTATTTAAGTTAGTTGGAAGAATAGTTCCCTGAATTATTAGAAAGATGCTGTAAGAACCAATTGAGACATGTTATTTACCCAGAAGAGGAAGCAGGAAATTGATTTTGCTTGATAGCTGCATTGCTTTCAATTTTAAGATTTAGCTGGGCTATATACTGAAGCCCATTGCTGCTTTGGCCTGGTGGGGCAGTTTCATCTCAGACCTGTATCTGGCACAAATAAACAGCATCACTCACAGAAGTGGAAGGATTACAGGTCATAGCACAGCTTGCCTGGAAATAAGGAGAGCTGCTGCCAGTCAGTGCAGTTGTTATTGATTTTAAAAAGCCTCCATTGCTACAGTCATCTTAACTGCTCCTGTCAGGAACAGAGAGAAACCATTTCCATCTTTCTCTATGTTGTCTTCTGCAACCTGGCTGTACTGGAGGTGCTCTGCTGCCCTGTCGAGTCAGACCAACCCATCAGTCTGGGAACACTGCTGTTCTGCACAGTAAAGGCAGAGGCAGGCTGGCCCTTTAAATTATTATTATTATTATTTTGATATTTATACTGGGACTGTGGAATGGTTTTGAGTGCCTTTGCATCAGAATTGTTTGCAGAGGAAACCTTATGCATTTGTCAAAAGTCTGTTGCAGGTTCAGAAGAGAAAAAGGTTTGTTCTCAAATTTGCAAATTTACATGCTCTGAGTAAAGTGTCCACAACCACATCTGTAAAAAGCAGAGGAAGGACAGGACATGGATTAACATAAAAATTTGAATGGGCTAATAATTCCTGAATGGATACTTGTAAACATGTAAGTAATTAGCCCAGATTCAACTCCCTCTGCGGTTGAGCAAATTGGTGGACTTGCTACTCATCCAAACGTTAATTGGTAACTTCAAAGGTTTCCCTGGTCTTCTTTAATATGGTACTTCGTTTTTAAACCAGGCAGCACTTCAAATACATGATGCCTGACTAAGTTTTTGAGTTGGGATTGATGGCCACCCCATGCAAGAAAACCAACTTGATGTGGTGATGAAGCTGCTGGCTTAGAAACCAGGAAAGTGAGTTCCAGGCATCCTTTAGCTGGCTGGGTGACTTTGGATCAATCAGGGTCTCTCAGTGAAAACCCCACCTTATGGGGTTATTTGTTGTGGGGAAAATAGAAGGCAGGGGTATTCGGTTCAGTATATTCATTGCCTTGAGTTGACCAAAACCATTTTTGTTTTAAAGAAAACATTGTGTGTATATTTCACACTCTTGTGGCACCTGTGCTTTATGACTTGCCACACTGTAGCAAAGCGGGATTTATCGCTTGTTTAACCAACATTAAAAGTAATTGTAGCTTAGTCTGACATGTGATTCCACTATTCTGCTTTGTAAATATGATTATGGCTTAGTTAATGTGGTCCAGGACAGGGATGCCCAATCCTGGCAGATTTAAGATGCATGGACTTCAGCTCCCAGAATTCCCCAGCCAGCCATGTCTACTTGTAAAGTTGCAAGATTGGGAACTCTTGGTCTAGAATGAAAAACTGTAGCCATTGGTATTTTTCCACTGCTGTTTTTAACTGGAGAGTCTAAGCTGTCAATATGAGATGCCTCTTTGGGAGCAAGTGCTAATCTCACTGACTGCCCTGTTTTTTCTCTCTCCACCACCCCTATTGGCAACCCACAGCCTCTCCCCATTCCAAAGGCAAGTTCATTTTTCAAGAGATGAACGGCCATCCTTGCAAAATTCAAACTCAAAGATCAAAGACTATAAAACTCATGGACAGCCTTGAGGCGGCAGACCAGATAAAAAACGTTTTCTTTCACATTTGTTTCCAAATAGGGGCAAAAGGGCAGACAAGAGAAAAGAGGTCTTGGGAAGTGACGGTGGGGAGGGAGGCATGGCTGGATTTACAGTTTGACAAAATACAAAGGAGGATAGCAATATTGAAGGACGAATGGAAGATTTATATTTTGTATTTCCCAGAGAAGACCAGTTTCCTTTGCCACTGTGGTCTGGCTGGGGAAGGAAAGGACCCTTCTCTAGAACAATAGCTCTTCTGGCACAGTTTGCCAAGTATCTGAGTAGTCAGCTGCTGGAGAATATGTGAAGGCAGACGCAGTGGCAAGGAGGACCAAAAACCTGCAAGTTCCCATCTGGATTATCCATGTTGGAAATCACCCTGCCAGGATTAAGCCCTTTTATCTCATTATTTTGGCAGCAGGGAGGGGTGAAACATATGCTTCTGTTTCCCTCTATTAAAATGTGTGTGGTTTAAAAGTACTTAATGGGATCCAGATTTGTAGAGTTGAATGCTTCTTTATTTATTTATAAGCTGCAAACTTCTGTGTGTTAATGGAGGGATACGTCTCTTGAACTCAGTAGGACTCGTTTTAGGGCTAGAGTCATGAGAAGACACTATAATCTTTTGCACAATACTTGTAATTTACTAACACTTGTGGCCAGGTTTCAATCTGTGGGGCAAGGTTCAATTGAAAGGGCCAAAACTACAGAGCCATATGGTTTGGTTGCTCCTCCTTTCGAAATGTTCTTTGAAGCTATTTTGGATTGTGTGTTTACAAAGACTAGTGTGTGATGATAAACAAATAAAAGTGTGACATGCAAGTTCTCCTTCTGTAAAACTGCAAAACAAGTTGAATTTTCAAGGAAACTTAGTCCCTGATTTGTATAGAAAGTCTTAGTCACATAATGGCCTTCAAATCTGGTAGTTCACTCTTTCAGTGTTGATGGGAGCTGTAGTCTAGCATTTTTGGAGACAGGAAAAATAGATGTCTCAGATTGAAGCTTTATATTACTGCGTGCATTACTGAGACCTGGGTGGGCCCGGAGGGGGGTGTCCCTCTGGTTGAACTTTGCCCACCTGGGTTT
>JAEANM010000447.1:14740-36217 GCA_017656035.1 Myanophis thanlyinensis | reverse complement strand
ATTAATTAATTAATATGCTGATCTAGCATTTCTTGATTTAATCTAGTATTGATCCTCCCAGCAATAGCTAGATTGGTGTGGTCTAAAAGAAATAATGAATATTCCAATGTTCTGTGGAAAACTGCATTCCTTAAATTGTATATTTTACAGAATTCACAAAAATTTTCATGTTTTGCATATTTCTGTTGTTTTGCATCATTGCAGTTTTTTATTCAATACTTTTTCATTTTAATAAAGTCTTTATAATTTATTTTTATTCATTAATCAAACTTATATAAAGCCAGGTCACCATTAGCTCATCTAGTGCTAGAATATGTTCGTGCTGCCAGATCTGGGGAGATAATCCCAGGTCATCTTGGGCTTTAAAGGAGACAACCACACCTTAAATTGCACCCAGGAACTTGCAGGCTCACATGGCAGTCAGAAGCTTTGGTGGCACAGTGGTTAGAGTGCAGTACTGCAGTACTTCTGCTTTCTGCTCGTTCAAATCCCACCAGGCTCAAGATTGATTCAGCCTTCTATCCTTCCAAGGTGGGTAAAATGAGGAACCAGATTGTTGGGGGCAATATGCTGATTCGGTAAACTGCTTAGAGAGGGCTGGAAAGCACTATTAAGCGATATATAAATCTAAGTGGTATTGCTATGTTATGTGAGTACACAATGCTGTGGGTACAGCCAATGCTGCTCAATCTGCTGCATTCTAATCCAGCAGAAGCTTCTGAAGGTTTTTCAAGAACAACCCTGTTCTTGAAAAGGGTGCTAGAATAGTCTGATCAGGAGGTAACTAAGGCATGAGAAAGGACAGGATTTAAATGCAATAAATGAAAAAATAGGCATATTCAGGACAAACCAGCTTCTTATAGAATATACACTTATCATATAAATTCTACTACCGTAAAACATTACCATTTATTTAGATTAGATGACTGTGGGATTATCACTTGGTCACTTTGAGAGTTATAGTTTCTTAATATTAAAATATAATGAATTTACACATAGAAAAAATAGTTTTGTATACCATGTTGCATAAACACAACCACTGTAGTTTGCAAACCATGGATTATAGTCTAGTATTATGTGTAAATACCACTGATTTATGCAAAAAAAGAAATTTAAAAATGGTCTTATCTTAGTATAATGTATAAACCCATTCATTTAATATACAATCGTGAACTTTCCTATCTTGTTAATCCCATAGTTTTCACTGGGATTTACTCTTAATAACAGAATAGTGTTTCTCAACCGTGGCAACTTGCAGCTTGCAGATGTGTAGACTCCAACTCCCAGAATTCCCAGAATTGAGAAACATTGGTATAGTGCATTATGATCTCCATTCTGCAGGTATATGTTATGCTTCAAATGTCGAATACCATTTTCATTTGCTCTCATGCATCAAATAGACAATTGGAGGAAAAAAGTTAGAAATAATAGTTTAATGTTTAAAAATATGAAATGCAATACATTATCATAAAGTATATTTAAATACATTTACAATATACACAAAGAAAAAGTAATTTTCTTGTTCTCATTTTTAGAGTCATTAAAACTTCATAGATTCTTTCTAGTTTCAGAAAGGGATGTTATAAGGTGCTCAAAAGATTCTTTGCAGAACATTTTAGCACGAACAGCATTTTGCTTCAAAGCATTGAAGTAATCATGTCCTTTGCAAGGCACATGCAACTAGTTTGAAAGCAGTCTTTGCTTACTCCACACATGGGTGTCCCAGCAAAAATGCTCTGTGTATGAGCATGCAGACAACTGGAAAGAGTTTCTAAAGAAGCTATATGAGATTTGCAAAGAAGACAACTGTTTTAATACTTTGAAGACTGATCCTTCATTCATTTTAATGTGCTTTGTGAAATACCTCTTTCAAATGTTTTCCATAGCTCTCATTTAAGACTGCACATCTTGTCAGTTTATAGTCTTTGTACTAAATCCCCTAAAAAAATATTCCCATTCATTCAGGAGTCATTTTTAATGTGTGTCCTCCTACTATCAATTACTGCAGCTGTTTTGTATTTTAATATGCTAGTTTTAGAAAACTGGTATCATCAACTTTTTACATAATTGTTAAACATTCTGTCACTTAAAAGTGCTATCTAGCACATTTTGACTTTAAAGCTTTATTGTAATCTTGACTGAATTAGGCCAATTGTTCAGTTGATGCTTATAAGTATGCTGCTTCATGAAATATAAGTTCCAGAGACCATTAATGCATTTTCACAACAATTTCTACCTGGAAATCTATTAGGCCACAAACAGTAGGTCACTATGTTTACCTCCAGAATAATAGAGTAAAGGAATTCACAGACAGGTACAATAAAGTAAAACCCACCTACTCTTTGGGCTCATAAACATTTTAAATGATATTACTTTCTTGCTGCTGTGCAAAAGTAATGCAGCTTAGAGTATATACATAAAATAAATATTGCAAATGTTACATAGATTCATATAATGAATTCTAATACTGTGATATTTTAACTCACAGAGGTAATCGGGATTATCTGAACTAAAGTGCCTTATGCACTTTATTAGAAATACACGGACAGAGGTGTTCCCTTTTTACCCATGATTACATGGACACAAAATACTGGATAAAGTGTTTGTAAAGGAAGATCCAACACACGGTAAGTAGTATTAGCCTTATACTTGGTTGCAAGTCTTTTGTACTCCAATTCTCATGCAACACTGCATAATTCACTTCCCTACCTGCGCACACAAAAGAAAAGTTCAACAGTTATAGACTGCACTTTTACAGCATAAACCTGAAAATCCTTGATGTTCAGTGTCTATTCGGAACAGTTCACTGACATATGTTTCTTATGATACAGGAAGATTTCTCCTGAGTACTTCTTTTGAGGCTGGAGCTATATTATCTGGGAAGATTACTTCAAACTCTATAATTAAGTCACCTCGTTGCTCATGATTTTTAGGAAACGGTAAACCATATCCTATAATTCTTCTTCTCATTCCAGGCTTTACAACTTCATTTACTGTCATAGGTATTGTTCGGCCTTCTATAGTTGGTACATTGATTGAGGTGCCACATAAAGCCTGAAAAATAGTAAATTGAAACAATTAAGAGTAACATATTTGTTATTTCTTCAGGTTTCAAATATGCTACATGTCCTTCATAAAGATAAATAATTATAATTTTTCAATAAATGACAGCATAATCTATTCAAATGCAAATGCCACTATGTTGTATTTTTTTTTATAAGTGAAGAGTTGCCACCAAACAGTTGAACAGTTCAGTATATAAAATACCATTTGCAATAAAGAAAAAATAGTACTTTGTCACTTAACAAAATGTGCAAAGAATGTCTAATGTAAAGACAGGAGACAGGAACATTGCCAAAAATATATTTTCTTTCATAGATATATTCTGTGGACATGACATGAATTTCCCTCTCTTACATTTTGATTAATGTAACAGAAGTGGCAGCTTATATGCATCCCATTTAATAGGAATATCCTGTATACAACATTGGAATGCAATTGATTGCTATAAGTGTTGGAATGTTCTAACCTTGGAATATCCATTTTGATTGTGAATAGGTGTTCTGACAAAAGAAGACAATATTCTGAGGTCAGAATTTTTTAACCTCTAAATGTTTGGCACATATTTCCCTAACCAAGCTTAGGGAAGCCAAATTCTCAAACTGATTTTAAAATGTTTCTGACCTACTAAATTGTATAAAAACTTATCAGTCAGTTATTCTTGCTGTTCAAAAATGTTCTAGAGATGGAACACTTACCTTTTTAAATTCACAATATAGATGTAAATAATTAATGTACTCTAAGATGTCATTTGCTACCTGTGGGCTGAATCCCTGCCCCTTCTGGCTTCTTCTAGCAACCCAGGGAGGGTGGCATTTCCTGGATCTAAGAGATTGTTAATGACTCATTGTGAAAGGACATAACAATGTTGATGCTATAGGTACTGAACATTTAGTGCCCAGATTTCAATCTTACCATTTGTGGGAAAATTACAGAGACTAGGGTGAGATCTCAGAGAAACTCCCAGAGCTTTAGCCCATGTGCATACCAGAATCTGCTAAGGGAGCATATTATACTCGTACTACAAGCTCTGCATTGCTTGCCACCAAACTTATGGATGTATTTTTAAAGTTCCAGTGTTAATCTATAAAACCTTACATGCATATTTACTTGCAGGACCACATTAGTCTACCCAGTATGACCTATCCTGGAAAAACGATTAGCATTGCCCAGAGGTCAGGAAGGCCAAGTCTTGTTAGCAATATTGTTTTTCATTTAAAGTGCTGGTCCTTTGAAAAAGCCTCCTTGTGAACATCAAACAGTGCTCTAATGAAATATTCTGAAGTGTGAATTAAGGGTAACTAAATGTGTATTCTGCTAACTTTATAAAACAACTGATTATTATAATGGATGTATCTCCTAAATCTAGTCATCTAGTTTCCATACTCACAATAAAGTACCAATAAAGCATACTTCCTGAAATGTTTTACTGATGGGATAAAATTGTATATAAATAAAAAAAAAAAGATTTCATACTTTGAAACATTTATAATGGGCTTATATTGGATAATTCGATGGCCTTGGTATCTTTTTAGATACTATATACATTTTGGAATATACTTTTACTGTATTATTATTCTTTATCTGGTGACTGAAAACTAACACTTTTATTTTTTATTTTTTTGAACTGACAATATAGGGTGCCATTATTTATTTGTTTATTATTTATTAAATTTATATGCTGCCTATCTTGCTTGGAAACAACTTTAGTTGCCATATAAATATATCAACATTATATCAATGTTATGATAAAATATTTGAAATCAATGAAAATATCATGGCAAATCAGCAGAGCTGCTCACACAAGCAGAATGCTGTTCCTTTGTTCTCACCACAGTATTGTTTTTCTGTGATCAGGAAAAATATTTCTAATACTTGATACGTTTCCTTCTACTGGCATTCTGATTATTTTACTTCATAGTGGATTGTTTGCATTTCTATTTGAGGAATAGTCAACAATAATACTTTTACTATAACACTGTTGTAGCATAACACCACACCCTAGTATTGCAAATATCATAAAAATGCAAAGTGCAAGCAAAAGTCTACAAAACTGGCACAAAGTTGGATGATTTATGTGTATAATGGCAGTGAAGAAAAAGCAAAACAGGGTTTAGAGGTAAGCAGTTCATTGAATAGACAGCTAACAAGAACAGAGTCAACTTTATGGGAGAAGGATAAAATGCTACAAACTATTATTTACCATATTAAATTCTAAATTTACACGTGCCATTAAATTAAGCTATCTAACATGCACCTACTTACATAAAGTCTCGTATTCTTAAAGAATATTGATCTATGTCCAGTTTAACTGAACTATAAATGTACAATTTAAATAAATACAAATTGTATAAAGTATTAAAAAGCCAATTGTAACTTAAAAGGTACTTACCTCCCGTAAACTAATTTTGACAGGGTAGATTATATTTGAACCATCTCTCTTGAAGTGGGGATGCAATTTATCTTTAATAACAAACACAATATCAGCTGGGATGGTGCTGGGTGTTTCATCACCCTCTTTGGGGAATGTAATTTTGGTACCTTCTTTCCATCCTCTCTTAATATCAATTGTAAGGATTTTATCTTCTGTTCTTACACTTCTACCATCTGGATTGAGCCTTTTTCGGGAAATTCTCATTCTTTTTGTATAGCCCTGATAAATCTCTTCTAATGATACTTTCAGTTCATGAATAACAGGAGGATCTTGTTTACGACGGGGTTGATTACCAACCGTGTTTCTTTCTCTTGGAAATCCATTCACATTAAAAGTAGTAAAGGAACCAAATGGATCGCCATCCACTTCCATATCTTCAGTGTCCCGGCCACTAGGCATCCTTCTGCCAAAGAACATTTCAAAAGGGTTTGCGCCACCAAAAAATGCTGCAAATGTAGCATGTGGGTCTCCATGAAAAGAATAACGGAAAGAACCTCCTTGACCGTCTGGTCCACCAGCCCCTCCTTTCAAACCTACCAAATACAGAAGCATAAGAAATAATAACTAGCTTAAATAATTAATTAATAAAACAATATTGGGCTGTAATCCAGAAAATAGGAAATCAGAATGGCAAGATGAGGTGGGCAGATAACTCTGTCCTTTTAATATATTTTTTTATCAGTTTGAGAAAAAATAATTTGTGTTTCTGTGACATCAGTGGGGAGAACTTGTAACAATTATACCCTTGTTTATATAGGTAGGATAAACTGTAATGAACATAGCACTATTTCTACTTTAAACAAACATAGAAACCCAGATTTAGCGCCATGTTAGTTTTACAGCAAACAGACTCCTGTAGAATTTTAACAACTTATATAAACTTTTAGTTTATAGCCCATATCTTGTCCTGTCCTGCAAAAGATAAATTATATGCATACATAACTGCTGGAATGTGGGAGAAAGGAAAGGAAGTAAGTCGTGAAATAATGAGAGAAATGCTTTAAATATGGTCAAACATAAAATATAGTTGTGTGGGTCATAGCTATTATTTCACTGTTGTAATGTCTTAAGGAATTCTGAATCTCTGTGTTTAATCCACAAAGAAATTAAATCTCTGAATGAATATATAGGATTGAGCAGCTCATCAAAAATACAAAACAGATTTAGTGTTATGCATATTTATTGGAAATAAATCCAACTGAATTTTAGAAATAAAATTATTGTGAAGAGAAGTTCACAAAACATTGATGTATTGCAAACCAGTGAGTTTTATAAGAAGATTTTACAAAGTTATGCTACCACACTTACACAAATGTTACTTCTATTATTTTAAGCTTGCTTGCTTATCTGCCTACATTATGACACCCACCTACATTCTGTGATTAATTTCACTTACACATCCTTCCTAAATTTAACCAATTTCTCAACTTTTTGCCATATCTTTAAATTACTTAAATAAATGGTTTGGATAAAAGGTATTTTAACTCTGCAATCTTTTTTTTTAAAGCAGCCTTAATAAGTTACCTGGTCTGTATATCTCAAGCCAATAGTTGTCACAGTAGGTGTGGTCACAAATATGAATTTACTAGAAGGCTTACACGCTTCCAAAATGTTTTTTTTTTTAACAAATGGATAATTACTATTAATGTTTGCTTGATATTTTTAAACGTTCTTTTAGACACAGACATACTGTAATATGAACTCTGATGTATACTAAGAGGGCACTTGAGGGAACATTGGTTTTCATTGGCACCATATTCCTATTGTTATTCAAGATGGTAGTGTCTAATTCTTCAGGATAACATCACTGAGTTGTCACTGTATTCTTTTTCTTTTACAAATTATTTACTGAAATCCAAACATTTCCATATTCAGAGTATTTGGATTCTGTAGAATTTACAATTTGCACATATGTGAGACCAGACAGCAGACAAACATTTCGCCTCAGAAAACATAGCTTACAAATCTCTGGGGAAAAAATAGGCATCTAACACATAGTAAGTCTGTAAAGTTTCTTAAATATTTTTCTTTTAATGTTGAAGCAACTTATTAAGCCATTTATTTTTCTGATATAATTTAGAGAATTTAAAAAATTTATAATAGTGAATGTCCTATGCCATTCAATTTGATTATGAAATTAGACTTTCAGAATATCAAGAAAAAATGGATTCATACATATATACAGTATATAAATCATCACTTATTACTCCGCATCCTATGTGATGCACACCTTTATGGCTTAGTTTACAAATCATTATTAAAATAAATGAAGACATATCATCATGCGTGAACCCAGCTTACACTGTAAAACTTAACAGGAGTACTATGAACTTATAGGGCTATCTAAATTATGAACGTTCAAATTACCAATATTATTTGATGTTTATTTAGAACAGGAACATGAAATAAAGAAGACTTAATTTAAGTCTAATCGATTTAAGCCTAATCTTCTTCATGGGTCTAGTCTAAAATTGAATCCATCGCAATGCTAAAAGGTTCAAAACGTATTATGAATTTTTTTTTTACTTTGCAGTAGATATTTCAAAGACTAGTTTCAGCCATATTTTTGAATAAGTGTTTATTTATAAAAATAGGATTATAAATATTCTAAATATTTTAGTCCAGGCAAGCTATGAAATAAAATCTTAGTACATTTATACCTCATGTTCTGGTGTCAGAATAATAAAACTTTAATTTTTAAGAGATAGAAAATTCAATACCAGTCGTCCTCAACTTACAGCCATTTGTTTAGTGACCATTCAAAGTTACAAAGGCACTGAAAACAGTGACTACTTTTCACAATTATGAGAATTGCAGCATCCAATAGCCACATGATCAAAATTTAGGCACTGACAGCTGACATGTATTTATGACAGTTGCACTCTCTTGTGTCTGTAACCATTTTTAATCTTCCTAACTGACTTCTGATAAACAAAGTTAAAGGGGAAAGTCAGTTTTGCTTAATGACCACATGATTCACTACCAACTGAAGTGATTTGCTTAACAACTGTAGTAAAAAGATCATAAAGTGGGACAGTAACTGCCCTGCTTAGCAATGGAAAGTTTGAGCTCAATGATGGTTTAAGACAAGGACTACCTGTACATGAATTAATAATCTCTGATACAAATTTTGGGTAAAAGTATTTCTTAAAGCAGTGAGTATTGCCTTGCAAACTACTCTGGCATAAGCTATACCTGATCACTACAGTAAGTATTTCAATAGCTGACATAACTGTTGATCACATACTCTTTTTCTTTTTTCATTAACCTATGATATGAGATCAATTTTGACAAAAGATAGTTTGGCTGCCTCTTTGTTTATTATTGTACATTGTGGTTAATATAACAACTATCTTTTCTGCTGGTTTTATCATGTTTGAATAGTGCATAAAATAATATGTCAAAATGGTTTAAAATATGCATTCTGAAGTATGGCTTAAGTATGCATTATTAGCACTCTTCCTGCTTATTATATGCATTGTTTGTGAATGGAGTGTTTGTTTATTAAGCCTTGGCAACTGAAGATGTAGAACTAAGTAAAGGATGCCAGGTTTGATAAACTATACCATGTACTTGGCAGAATGCTTCCCAAAATAGATAATGGATTGATTGTGCTCAAAACATATCAATCCCATGTCTAATTAAAAGGAGTAGTAGATTAACAGTTTATCCATGATCTGAACAACAGTTAATCTCAAACTGACTAAATTAACTCATTAAATAATGTCCCTAATGCTATACATAAAGATATTAGGAACATTGACTCACGATTTTAAAAATAAGATTGTCAGCATATCAAGGTCTTATACATGGGAGAATATAGGGAGGAAATACTTAAATTATAAATTATTACTTAATTTGAATTTTTACATAAACATATGCATTTATAAGAAACACAAGTTTCTTATAATTATTAAATATTGATGCATTTTAACTCTTATGTTTTCAGCCCATCATATTCAATATATGAATATTTCTATCTCATTTGAGGGAACACAGGACTGTAATGTCAAAATAGCAAGTTCATTAGCAGAACAAAAACAACTTAATTAGCAGAAGAAAAACTATTTCCAGATCTTAGATTTTGAAAGATAAAGGCAGTAACTGAATTCTAAAAACTAGGTCTCATTCCCTTGATACATTAATAGCTAGAAAGGAAGTTGAAAACTTGTCCTGGTATTTTTGTGACATCAGGCAAATTCTTTCCTTTTTAGATAAGATTCCAATGTAAGCCTAGTCTGGACACCTGGACTCTGGTTCAGAAATACCATCATTCTATTTCAATCTTATTTTAACAAAAATAACATATACATTTTAGTTTTTGTTACTGTTAAGAATAGGACAAAATAAACCAATTACAGAGCCAAAAACAGCTTAATATTCCTGAAGTTCTTGCAACCAAAATTAAGAATGTTAACCTGAATAATAGAAAATCAATTAGAAATTTCATAAGCAGGACTTGCAAATGTAATGAATGTATAGGTACTGAAATATAATTTAGCTAAATTCTCAGTTTTACCAGCCAAATGCCCATTCCCACTTGATTTGAATTAATTATATTCAGCATAAATGTTATTTCTATTAATAGCTAAAATGAAACTACAGAAATTATATTACCTTCTTCTCCAAACTGATCATAAATTTCTCTTTTTTTGGGATCACTCAATACCTCATAGGCTTCTGCAATCTCTTTGAATTTTTCTTCTGCATGGGGAGATTTATTCTTATCTGGATGCCATTTAAGGGCTTGTTTTCGATATGCTTTCTTGATATCTTCATCAGATGCTCCTTTTTCAATTCCAAGAACAGAATAGTAATCCTTCCCCATTTCAGTGTTTAAAAAGTATGCTTTCTTTTGTTTATGAGTTCTGTGTCTCAGCTATGCAATGTTCCTAAAAAAAATTAATAAGAACTATAGTTCTATTAAGCAGCCAGAAGACTGTTTCCACCTTCTCCTTCTCCTTGATCACTTTGTACAAAGATTGAACTGGTAAAAACACTGCCACCCAGAGCACTCCCAATTACACTACGTGTCTCTGCTCTTTCTAGAACAGCAAATGTTATACAACGTCATTTCCCAAGCTAGCTATTGCCAAAACTCTGCTGTGTTCTATCTTTGTACAGTTAACTGTTCACTGACTAACTTCATATGAAAATATATTTTTAAAACCTTAATTGTGGAATTTTGTAACCATTTAGTATTGTGTGGATGGTAAATTACAGATATAGGCTTCTTTTATATATTTATTGTAAAAAATGTGCTACAGGGAACCATTTCTTAATATTTAAAATAAAACTGTTGATTCTACTAGTAGTGAGAAATACTTTATGGGACTGAGAGTGAAAGGTGGTCAGTTTAAAAAGATTTCAGAAAATACACAAAGGAATTGTAAATTTTAATACTTAAAATATTTGTCCTCCTACATTGAATATACAACCCTCAATTCATTTAAAAACGCATGAGCAGCAATAATTGCCAGTGGGGCAATAGGTACAAGCCATGTATATGCCAGAATTAGACAATCAGGTATGTTCCAGAATGATGTGCTTTGTGAGACAGCAGGTATGCTTGCCTGTCACCAAGATCTTTAGCTATCTGCAAGCACCTCTCATCGGGAAGGTAGTTTGTAGAAGTAGGGAGGTACATAGCACTAAGAAGTATTCAACAGGAATAGCTGAACCTGGGAAATGGGAGCTGTTAGAGAATGGGCTGTAGTTTGTGAGAGCAACCCAATGGTGAACTATAAATGGTTGGACAGAAAAAAAAGGAGACAAATTATGGGTAAAACCACATAAACTTACTCCCTCAAGAAGCAAAAGGGCAAAATGGCAAGCTGTGAAAGGAGAATATTGATAGACGTGTGGATGTGCATGTGTCAGGGTTAGAGGAATTGCAATAAGCAAACCGCAGATTGAAGCTGAAATCAAATTTCATCTGAACTCTGATATATGAGTCTTATTGTTTTAAGAGCATCTTGGGAGCGTCATTTTAAGAGTAGCAAAATTGTCTTTATTTCAAGATTGTGACAGAAGGAACCACACATAGAACATTCAGGAGGCTTGCATCGTAGATTATCTGACTATAGAAAAGTTACCTGACGAGAAAATTTGCACCTACCCAACCTGATGCTAAGTAAAGGTATGACCCTTCTACAGGCATTTCAAATTCTTAGGATTCCTATATTGGGTGAAACACTCCTTTTAAGAAATGCCTCCATTGTTGGAACATGGCTTTTATTGATAGCTAGTCCTTATCACAAATATTATAATCCCACCCAGCTGGGAGAAGTCTATAATAAAATGTACAAGGCAGCAAACAGATCCTTATCCTCTGATGATGTCTGAAAAAAAACAACAATCAAAACAATTTGAAGTATAAGTTTCCACAATAATGTGACAGCTAAGATCAAGATGGCATAGTAGTCTGTGACAAGACACGTTTCAAATCCTGAAGAATCCTTGTTCTTGAATAAAATTGTGAAAGTAACTTTCGATTTGTTGAATGGAATTGTGAAAGGCAGTTCTAAATTTCTACATAAAGTTGTTATAGTTGTCCAGGATGGTACATTGATTTCAGTGTGAGTGAACAGCCTATCTGACTATTCCTTTATTCAAAATCAGAAGAAAGAAAAAATGATCCAAATCTGTAGGAAACACTGCTAGATTGCCAGTCATAAATACTTCATACTGGCTAGTAAATGTTTGGGAATCTCTCTTGAGGACCCTCCTTGAACTTCTCCAGAAGGCTTTGCTGGGAACAAAATATCACCCATGGAAAGCTGCTTATGGAGCCAATTCAAGTTGAGGCAACCTTGACCAAAATGCTGGACTATTACATCATAATATTCCATAAGCTCATGATTTATGCATCTATCTGCTGTCTATGCTGTAATAATGGCTCAACAACTTGTTCTGTGGATAGGAGGTATTTCAAGGATTTATAGCCATGGTCTAAGTCCAGAATTCAGAATCAAATCCTCATCTAATAAAATAACAAGGTTCTCAAGACTGTTGTAAAGCCCTTCACGTATGCCAGACTCAGTGAAGGAAGAACTGTTTAAACTTTTGGAAATATTTTTATTGCTAGCTGGATATTGTAATATCTTAAAAGCTTGTCGAAGACAATTCTCATTTATACCTAGTGTAATTAAGGCCAAAAATAAAATAGCAAGGGTCATTGTGAATCCATCATTTGGGAGAAAGATATGCTAATATTTCTAAAAGGACACAGAGTCTGGCATTTTTTTGGGTCTGATCAAGGAGCAAGTTATATTGGACCACTATCATCTCCACTCAATAACCTTTCTTTTTGTAGGCCAGCAACTACAAAGAGATCTGGAGGAATGGATAGTCTACCCTATTATAATGGAATCTTGGTGTGTTTCTAGACATAAAACAAAAATTAAAAGCACTGTTCCATGGCAGTTCAATTTCTTCCTGAATGGATACTTCCAATGAGTACAGGAAGTCCTTGATGTATAATTAACCCCAAAATTTCCATTGCTAGGCAAGATAGTAGTTAAGTGAATTTTGCCCCATTTTACAATCTTTTCCCCAAAAGTTGTTAACTGAATCATTGCAGTTGTTAAATTAATGATTCTGGCTTCTCTTTTGACTTTGCTTGCTATATAAGATGAACACATGACCTGGGTCACTGCAACAGGCATAAATATATGCCACTTGCCAAGTGCCAAAATTTTGATTACATGGCCATGAAGATGCTGCAATAGTGGCAAGTTTGAAAAGCAGTCATAAGTTATTTCTTTCAGTGTTGATATAATTTTGAATTGTCATTAAATGAATGGTTGTAAGTTGAGGACTACCAGTACATGAGATGTCATAAAATTCAATCTCTTTCATATTTAACATCTACATGTAGTCACTGGGGGAGAAAATCCAACAAATGGGGTTTGGTATTATTAATATACTGAGAAATTTAGGTTAACCATCTCAGTTCTAGGCTGTCAAGATACATCAGGTCTTATCAGGACTCTCTAAAAATCTTGAAGAAACAGAGTAAGATTTAACCCTATCAAAGTAGAGGGTTTGTGGGTTGAAAAGAACTGAATCTAGGACAATTCCAGCTTAACTATGGATGTAGTTATTCTCCTCTTAAAACAGTTGGTGTACAATATAGGAGTGTTTCTGTTCTCTCAACTCCTTTTGGAATAGCAGATTTAAGCTGTGACCAAGCCTTTGTCTACTTCAATCTGTGTGCTAACATGAATACTCTTGGAGAAAGTGCAGACAATAGTCACCTATATCTTTGTCACCTCACTAGAAAAATACATGTGGTGTGCATAGTATTATCCTTAAAAGAAGTATCTGAACTGTATCTGAACTGTATCAGGGGAAGAACTGAGGGGATTATATTCTCAAGCAGTTCCTTTCTGTTGAATGCGCTCGAACATTCCAGTGATAATATAATAAATTGGTGTGGTGTGGTGTGGTGTGGTGTGGTATGTACAGAAGAAACTGTGTCACTGTGAAACTGTGTTTATATCCTATTTTTAAAAACAATCTTCCAAAGCAGTTCACAAAAAACTTAAGTAACTGGAAATACAATGACTATTATTTTAAAAGAATTAAATTTCTAGGATGTTTCCCATAGGGCAATTGAGGATAATAGAAATGTGGAGAAGAGAGAAGAAGAGAGTACAGCAAAGCAGATTTAGAAGTAGTTGTTGTTTGTTTTCCTTCCTCTCCCTTCTGGGACACTTTCCACAAAGCTGTTGGTGGTAATAATCTGTGGAGGGAGGGAAGAGATGAGTTCCAAGAGAGTGGAAGAAAATTCATACTAACAATACTTTACCAAAAAAGGACCTGTGTGCATTTCAGATGTGGACATGTGTTGTATTCCAGGGGGTGGAGTATGTTTCCAAGTATCCATGCCAGATATGCTCAGTCTTTTCTCCACTAACACATTAGAGTATGACTCACTCTGCTAAAGTTAAAGTTAACAGCCAACCAACTCTCTTGTACTGTTCAATAACAGCTTGATTCAACAGCTTGAAACACACACACACACACAGAGACACACACACACACAATTATACTGCATTGCAAAAAAATCTGATAATGTTCAAGTATTAATATATTAAAAACAAATATGCAGCATAGTGCTTCTTTATTAATCCATTAAGTCAATAACAAGACAATAGTCTGTTTTAAGGTTATTACAATTTTTGACAGTGATACCCTTAACAAACTTTTTTAAAAAAATTCTAGAAGCCTTAAGTTACTCTGCTGCCTATATTATTGAATGTAAAACTAAATTTCAGTTAGATTGGTGAAATAAAGGTATAATTCTTTTTCATGGACACCATGAAATCTACTACATAGTACACATTAAGAATGTCTGCAATAAGTCCATGACATATTCAAGGTGAGAGGTCAGATAATTAATATCGATACTCTAATCAGAATTTTGTCTTACAAATGAGAAAAAGATTGCTTACTAAATTGCTAGCTATTTAACTTCCACAAAGGGAGGGAAAAATGCACAAAGCAACCTTCCTCCCCAATCTTAAACTAAAATATTTGTCTAGTGCTAACTGATTGCTACACAAGTTCAGGAAATTTTATTTAGAATTTCTTTCTTCAAAGGTTATCTCCTCATTTTCTGAAATAAAAACGTCATTACAAGGAATAATGCAGTATAGTCTTAATATGCAATCTACATTGCAACTTCTTCCCCAAAGCAAACTGCTCTTAAAAGTTATATAAGATAAAATGCAGCAAGCACATAATAGTTTTAAAAGGTTCATTAACAAATTTAGTAGGAAATGTCTGGTTGCATTTGGATGGGAGTTTTGTCAGGAAGTAACACACTTGTAGGCTACATTAGACCACTAACACTTTCCTGAAAAAAAAAGACAATCAATGCTACTTCCATTTTGTTGCCAGGAAAACTCCATGTCTCCTTGTCTATGAAGTCATCAAAAATGAAACTAGATTTCAAAAAGATTTTAATATCCAGGCTTATTATTTTCCAGGCAGAAAACTATGACCACTAGATGTCACTGACAACCTGTATATATAATACAGATATTATAATCTAAAAATACTTTTTTAAAGCTGTACATTCAAAACAAAAATACTAAACTACAGAATTATTACATCAAAGTATTTGATACTAAGCTTTACTCCCCCAAATAATTAAGACTGGTAATAATTGTTTATTCCTTCTCATATTAATCTCATAAATTAATGATGTACAGTAGATTTCAACCCAAGTCAATGACTTCACATTTTTATTAATTATCCCCTTTTGGGTTGAATTTGTTTTTACTATTAGTAATCTGACGTGCTTCAAATGAGATATGTTACCGGAGCCAGTATCCCAAGAAAAACCATTATAAATTATTTAAGCATCTCTTTTTTTGCTCAGAAAAAATAATCACACGACCAGTATCTAATTCTGGTATCACCTGTGCAGCAAATGACATTTTCAACAAGAATAGAAAATGAATGTTTCCTTATCTGATTTGGATGACCACCGCTATCTTTTTTTAATCCAATAAAACCTTTCAACAAAAAAATGATATTGGAAACATGTAGCCTATCAAATTTCAAATGCAATTCCACCAGGAAAACTTACTGAAGAAGACAATGAGGAACAAGAGATGTTTGCTAGGCCAATTAACCTCTACCTTACATGAACTATACCATCAAGTACCATTTCAATCAAAAGCTACAAAAAAAATGAAAGATGAAATTATGACAACAGTGGGATCTAGTATGGCTGCAGCTAGTCTTTATACCTTGCAGTAGAAATTCGACCCAGAAATATAAACAAAAGAAATTGTGCAGAAATGTTAATACAGTGACAAATTACAGAAATAATTTTCTAATAATCCCAAAAGTCCTTTTTATACGAAGCAAGCCCCGTTATTTTTTTTTTTCATGCATCTACACCCTAGTAACCCTTTACAATGGAAAATGGCCATAATGAATTTGGAAATTCACCATTACCTACCGTGGGTATTTGCACATCGACCCCCGCCCCCCCGCCACAACTTTTATCATTTTAATTAACGCCTCAGTGATAAAAGCTTAATTCATATTCCTAACACTGCACAGCAAACTTCGTATCAGATGTTTGACCCTCGCCGGGCCACCGACTTTATTACTTTTATTACTCCACGTACATCGATCAATGCTTGTGTAGAAGCGCCTTGTTTTGAAGGGCGGGTGGTAAACGTGTTATATTGTTTCGATTATCCATTATATCGTTTTATTCAAATATTGTTATATTGTTTTAAGACGAAATCTATACGAGATACGTTAGATATGCTTGTCACCGAAGCGGATGGGCGATATTCGGAAGGTTTCCCTTCGCCTCAGCACACCCCCATCGGGAATCAACCCCGTTTGCTTTTTCTGTGCCTTCGAGAATCAAAGGCCCCGCTAAAGGCATCCCCTCAGGTTTACCCGTCCTGAGAGACTCACTCACTCACTCGCTAGCCGGCAGGTTGTCGCCACCACGACAGACGCTCCCTGACAGGCGACAGCTAGTACAGTAGCACAAATCAGTTCCTGTCCAAATATGTCGATTGAAAGTACGCGGCGGGCGGGGGGGGGGAAGGAGGGGAGAGTTATATTACTTAACCAACTATCGCGAGATAAACCCTCCCCCGAGAGGCTATCGCCTTATCTATAACCCAGGAAGAAATCCTGCGCGCGCCGCCCTTCCGATATCCGTTTAACGATCTCCAACACCCCGTCCTTCCTTTTCGCACCCTAGAAAGCTCCAGAGTATTCCACCTCCTGCATCCTAAGGTTTTTATCTCGCGAGAGTTAGCTTGATGGTGGGTGTGGGGGGAGGGAAACCTTCCTTCCCCCCTCCCCCCCCACCTTCTCGGTTTGCTCTGCTCAAAGTCTCGCGAGGCTATTAGCGGCCTCCCCTCCTCCTCTCGCGAAACACGCTGCGACGCAAGAATGTGAAAGGCTCCCGCCCGCCGCCATTTTCTTTCTTTCTTGGCAGGCTGGGAGGACGGTAGGAAGTTGTGGAAGGAGACATGTCGGATTATTCTACGGTGCCCCCTCCTTCTTCGGGAGCACCCGGTGGAGGCGGAGGAGGTGGCGGGGCAGTCAATGATGCTTTTAAAGACGCGCTGCAACGTGCTAGGCAGGTGTGTATTACGAACCCTGAAGAGATTTCTTTCCCCCCCCCCTCAGACTTTCAAGCAGGCCGCTGACTTCTCTCATTCACCACCTCTCGGCTTCTTTCGCAAAGGGGGACAAACCCCAGGCCCACCCGCACATTGCGGAGGTGCTGGGGGCGACCCCCAACCCCTCGAAGGGCTGGGATGGCTTTTCTTTCGGGAGGCCTTTCCAGAACTCGACGCACGGGGGGAGGGTTGGTCCTACAAAAGCGCGAAAGGCCAAAATCGCCTGGTATTCATTATATTGCCGCTAAGCGGTGTAAAGGGGGAAAAAGGGGGGGATTAGGTTGCGATTCAAACGAAACGGAATGAGTTGACTTTTTTTTTTTTTTTTAAAGAAAGTCTCGCGTTTGGCGGAAAGTTATTTCCCTAGCATCCTTCTACTTCGCCTTCTGGAAATGGCGGTGCCTTCGTTTCTTCAAGAAACAAAAACTAAAAAGCAGCCGGGTGTGTCCGATTGCCTGAAACCACCACTACCGCCACCCCCGTCCATCCATCCATCCATCCTCTCTTCCACTGTGCAGAGGGGGTTTATGTTGTTCCCCCCCCCTCCGCCTAATGCTGACGTGTTGTGCAATATTTTCCATTATATTCGCTTCCCTCTGGCTCGCAGGAAAATGTCGGTAACGGGGAACTGTCGGCGTTAGAGCGGATTCTTCGTAATCTGCTTGCCCTCCGGTCCTGTTAAACTTCAGCTTCTCCATGCACAAACATAGGCACATTACACTATGTAATAAGTTTCTTTTGTTTCTGTAGGAAGGCCAAGGAGGCACATACTGCCCCACACACAAACACACACACACCAAGCTTTCATCTGGCCCACCCATTTTCATAACCAATAATAAAACATTGTAGAAATGATGTATTAGGGTTTCCAGGAAGTCTTAAAACTTAGACATTGCTCTTGGGTGCTTTCAGTTTTGGATTTTCTGTGACTGAAATAGCTGTTTCGCCTCGATGTTCGATGTGTTTGGTGCTATTCTATGTTATGGGAATTTTTTGCATCTTTATTCAGAGAAAATTCATCTAAATGGAAAAATGGGCAAAGCAGTTTTGCCTGAAGCATTTTAGTGAAGTAGAAAAATAATGGATTCTTTTGACTTCTGTGAGCTGTTATATAACTGAAGAGATGATTTTAAAATATGGTGCTTTGTTTCGTGCTTCCCTTTGGGTTATAGTTATGTTTTAAGAAACAAAGCAATTTCACATTTTTGAAATGTGATCCATTATAGAAACATGCTGTGGAGACCACATGCAGTATAGTTTTTCAAATACAGAATGTTTTTCAGTGTTAGTGCATCTTCTTAAATAAGAATAAAATCAATTCTTTTAGTGAAAGAATGGAAGAGATTGACATCTTAAAACTATAATAGCAATACTGTTGTGAATTAAATGTATGATTAGGGGGAAAAAAGCTTGAATGGGTGATTTGTCCTAAAGTTGAGGAACAAGTTCCCAATGTTATATGCAGTCCAGTGTCAAATCAAGTTTGATCTATTGAATAAATATGGCAAATACCTTCAATTTAATCAGTTCCTTATTTATTCCTACTAGTTTTGTTTGAATAGCAGAATAAGAGAATTGGAAGGTACTTCCAACTACTCCCTGCTCAAGCAGGAAATCCTATACCATTTCAGACAAATGGTTGGTTGTCCAGTCTCATCTTAAATGTCTCCAGTGTTGGAGCACCCCAATTTTTGGAGGCAAGTTGTTCCATTGATTAATTGTTCTAACTGTCCTCCTTAGTTGTAGATTGGTTCTCTCCTTAATTAGTTTCCATCCATTATTTTTTGAATTGGAGATGAATTGAATTTGAAATTGAGTTGATTTGGATTTCAACTCAAAATGCCATTTACTTAAAGGCAGAAAGAATGGCTTCACATGGAACAGAAGGGGAAAATGAAACTCAAAGCTGAGCCACTGAAAAGTGAATTTCATACTATTTCAGAAAAAAATATGTGTGCCTGTAAAGTTGGGGATGAAATAGTGGAAAATAGTGCAATCAAAGTGATGTTGTAGTAATAGTTATTTTTGAAGTTGTCTGACACTTATACATTGGTGAGCAAATTATTACATCTTACCTTGGGGTAGTAGTTAAGACATCAGGTTAGAAACCTGCAGACAAAGCAGTTTGCATGACCGTGAGCCAGACTCTTTCTCTTAGCCCTAGGAGAAAGGCAATGGCAAATCACTTCTGAACAACCTTGCCAAGAAAACTGCAGACATTTGTCCAGGCATTCTGCGAGAATCTGAGATGAATAGAGTGAAGGGGAAAACCCTTACATAACAGATAATTCAATTGCACTTCGATATTTCATCAAGATTATTTTAAATAGCAGTAAGCTCTTAGCAGTAAATGCTGAAGTGCTCTGAAACAAATGGGATTGGCTTTTAGGAAGCACAAATAAGATTGGACTGCTGATAGAAACACATTCTATGTTTTAAAGAGCAGGACCTATTAAGTTCTAAAATTTAGTATATTTTAAATATGTAGAACACAGTCCTAGTCTGTAACTACTTACAAACAGTATAGTTCTGTATTCTTGGTAATGTAGTGTTATTTATTCAATTCTTATTTCCCCTTTGGCTCTTTTATGGAGGATCTACACAGATTGATAATGGTTACTGAGATGTTCAGTGAAAGTTCTTTCAGTTGGTAGGAAGTAAAGGATTAGGATTTATATACCAAGGTAATAGGTTCTTTTCCAGTTCCTTTTCTTTTAATAGTTTAGACAAAACAGACAGCAGTAGCTAATAGCAATTAGTGTGTTAAGCAGTTTGATAAATAATAAACATTAATGGCTGCAATAAGTATAGAATATTTATATCATATAATTAGTGATCGGCGGAGCATGTATAAAACCGAATTATCAGTAATAAAAGGAATACCTGTATGGATGCTAAGTATACATCTTTATTAACAATTCAGTAGTACGATGTAATTCTGTTGGTAAAAGTAAATGTGTCTTTTTTCCAGATTGCAGCAAAAATTGGAAATGAATCAGGGACATCTGTGAATTCAAATGATTACAGTTATGGGGGACAAAAAAGACCTCTTGAAGATGGAGGTATGCCGCAAGATGCTAATATATATTTTCTCGAAATTGTAAACCGATTGAAGAGTGTGTGTGAGAGCTTGTGCAGCTTCAGCTTAAAAAACGAAATAGTCCATCTTAAGCATATATATGATCTTTAGATATGACTTATAAAAGCTAGCTAGGGTACTCGTAAAAGTAGATAGCAATGATGTTTACATTTTAAGAATCTGGGAAGGTAGGTAAATATTCTTTGAAAATTCATCTTTGTATTAAAACATTAACAAATTCTATAGTGAATTCAAAATACTCTTCTTGAATTACTCTTTCAGACTTTGCATTGTGCAGGTGCAACATTTTAAACTGAAACTTAGTTTCACCAAAATTACAAATTTACAGATAGATTTTGGAAAAAATGTCTTCTAAATTGTTTGAACCCAGATAAGATGATGCTGTGACCTTTTTTTCCTTCTACAATGTGTTAGCGAAATATATAGCAAGTTTAATTTTTAGGCTCATGGGCTTAAATAAGTTTAATGTGTTTATCTTTTAAAAATATGAAGTATTTTTTTAAATTCATAAAGACAGATTTCTGATCTTGGAAGAGTTGTAGGTTTTGAAGGAATATAATTTTGTTTGCAGAAAATTTCCAAGGCTCTTGACAAGGAGTACTTGTGTACTTTAATGAAGTGCCTTTTATTAATGGTGAGGCTTTTAATATTCAAGATTGAGCTAATGATGCTTCAAATGATGTATGTACTGTATTCTTTTTATTTTATGT
>JAEANM010000447.1:0-14730 GCA_017656035.1 Myanophis thanlyinensis | reverse complement strand
GGAATTTTTATTTATTACCTGTGTTTAGTATGTAAACGTGAAATGAACTAGTGAATCTTTTGCAATGGATGACACACACATTTCTTGGAATATGTGTCTGACTTTTACTGCACTTAATCATGGTGGTTCGTGTATTCCTTAATACGGGGTGGGAAGGAAACCTTTAAAGTAATTTTTATCAGATTTTGGTTATCTACGACTTTCACTCATACTAAACGAATTTGGATAGTAGCTATGGTAGTGTTTTTGAATCTCCTATTTGAAGTTTTATGCTGTGAAATTTTCAGTATTTGAAAAGGAAGCTTGAATGACAGTCCCCAGTTTGAGATTGTATTGCTATGTGTTGGTTAAATTTTAAACTTTGATTTTCTGTTTAATATTGTGGTTGTTGTCAGACTTAATTGTAGAATGATTATTTCTCACAATGGTGGTTGTTTCAGTTTTTGTTACAGAAGCATCATTAGCTTTAGTGTCAAATTACTAATAATACAGTTAAATGTTTGTTACATTTTAGTGCCTGGACATCCATGATAACGTTTTTTAAACCTGTGTGTTTTTATTGAACATGATGCGTGATAAATGAAAGTACTTTGCATTTTTCCCCAATTACACTAACCAAATGTTAAACATATAAGATTTTTCTTTGTTTAGATGATCAATTCCCTGAAAATTCAAAAACATGCTAAAATGCACTGGACAAGTTGCATTCTGAACTTCTGGAACAGCCATTTATTTAAGTTATCTATATTTATGACCCAAAACATTTAAAAAATTCTTAATTTTGCAGATCAACCAGAACCTAAGAAAGTTGCTCCCCCAAACAATGATTGTAAGTATTTACAATTTGATGTAACAAGTTATCATGCTATTTAATATACACTGAACACAAATTAATACTGCTATTTAAGTTGTGTATATTGATCTACTCTGACACTCTCCATCTATAAGAGCAAACATTCAATTTTGTATTATCTTGCTATGCCCAGGATTCTGCTAGGTGATACCAGAAGGAATAGGAGCAGAGCTCCTGTTAGTTTCTGATGATAAAAAATCAGGAATCTGGTACAGGTAATCCTCAATTTACTACCACAACTGGGCCCAAAATTTCTGTTGCTCAGCAAGGCAGTTGTTAAGATGTCCCATTTTATGACCTTTTTGCAATGGTAAAGTGAATCACTACAGTTGTTAAATGAATAATGTGGTTAAGTAAATCTGGCTTCTTCCATTGAGTTTACTTATCAAGAAACTCCCTAGGAAGGTTGCAAATGACAATTCCAGGACCCTGGGACATTGCAACCATTGTAAATACGGCCTGTTGCCAAGCACCCAAAGTTTGACCATGTGACTGGATATGGTACAAAGTTAGAAGTGTGAAAACTGGTCATAAGTCGCTTTGTTCAGTGCTGTTGTAACTTTGAATTGGCATTAAATGAATGGTTATAAGTCGAGGATACCTGTATCACTTTTTCCAACTAAGAAATGTTATTAAAAGGCATAAACTTTCATGAGCTATAGTTCATCAGTTGCATAGAGTGGTTGCCGCACTGTAGATAGATTGTTGATTTTTGTAGTAAGTACTAATACCTAAATGGGAAAATAACAAATGAATAACAAGTAATCAATGCTGTTTGATTTAAAAAAATAACCAAATTGATTTTGGTTTTGTGTTAGTGAAACTGAATAATAGCAAATTGTTTATTATTTTTCCAAATAACAGGTTAATGTTAAACCTTCAACTGACATCTTTTTAGCCTGGAGTCTTTACTAATCTTGGGGATGATCTGTATTCTAATAATGGTACACAAGATTTCACCTTCAGGAGAGAATAGATTTTAAAAGATACTGCATAATTCAGTAGTTTAGATATTTTTTTAACACAGTTCCACTTTGAAAATTATATTCTGGCAGGAGTATGTATGTGCAGTTTTTTTTTTTTTTTTTTTTTTGCCATTCTCTAAGCTTGCATGGACATTGTGCAGTTTGGTGGGAGGACTATAGATGCAACTTTGGCTGTTTATAAACTTCATAAGTATTTTCAGTTTATGGCAGGTGCAGGGATCTTTGAGTTAATCTTGATTCCTGGGGATTATGTACCAAGGAATCCAAAATAAGCTATTTTTAATAGGGTTTAATTAAAAGACAGTGGCTAAAGTCAAATTGGTTTAAAGCTATAAAACAAGATTTATAATAATGGTTATTGAGTTTCCTTATCACTCTAAGCCAAAACCTAACAAACATACAGACTATAACTTATTTATAGCTGATTGCTTAGATGTGGAGATGACCTTTTAATATTCTGGTATAAAAAAAACCTTCCTTTTACATTGTGAGACCATAAAATTTAGCAATATAAACTCTTTCACTCCTGTAAGTTTTTAGAGGTGTTTATGTGGTGTTCATTTCCTTTTTTTTATTGATGTATTGATTCCAAACCATGTTTTGGTAGTATACTGCTACTTCTGTAGAAATGTGTATGATACTGCCAACAGTTCCTTTTACCATGTTGAATCATACTGTTCCGTCAGTAAAAGTACTTTGTTAGAATTCTTTTGATTTTATTTCAGAATTGATAAACCTATTTTAACTCACTTGTATATTCAGTTTTCTCAATTTGATGAAGGTAGAAATGAAAATTTAGAACTTGGACTTTAAAATCTTCCAGTATTTTTATCCCTTCTATCCAGAAGTAAGGTCTACTGATTTTCCAGTATTTTTATCCCTTCTATCCAGAAGTAAGGTCTACATAATGTAAGGTAGTTAGATTTAGTATTACATCCAGAACAAAATTTAAGACAGTGGCTTCAATTCTGTTGAAGTACAGAGTTACTAGGTTTAGTTGAATAACATATTTATAGTTAGTCCTTCATATATGGAGCATCATTTATAAAAAGTTAAAAACGAAGCAGAATAGTTTCAATTAATCTTGAATGATAACCAACAATATTTTCGTGAAAAACCAGAACTTTTTCCTTTTTATTAATTGTTGATAGTTTACAAGTTTGAATGATTACATGGTAGTATTAAATACAGCTACCACTTTTTTATGTTATGAATTTGCATTTTAATTTGTACAGTAAATGAATAAAAGCCCTTAATGTATTCAGCTAAATGCAGCAGCCATTTCTGTTTGATAACCGTATGTATGACAAATAAGGCTTTGATTTATGTGGTTCGTCCTGTTTTGTATTCAGGTATACACTGAGTGTGTGATGCAGGAAAACATGAGTAAAAAGGAAGAACATAGGAAAAAAGCTTTTTAAGCGAAAAAGCCCTAGCCCACCCCGGCATCTAACACATCTTGTTTGGTCTTAGAACTAAACAAGATCAGGCCGTTTTTAATAATTGAATGGACGATCTGTAGATGCTATCAAATTGTAGACTATAGACACTTCCTAAAAGAAGTTAGTTGAAAATAACTTCCAGGTGCTGGATATCAAAGTTGATTTGAAGGACACTTTGCTTTGGTATTTGTCTTTTTTTCCCCTTCCCTTTCATGTTTTTGTTTCCAGTTTACATAAGCTTCCATTTGCCTTTACTTGACAAATACTATATTATTTTTGCTTGCCAGGACTTGCAAACCGTAACTTGTCAGTTGATCTAGAAGTAAACTAAAGAGAAGGAAATAGCTAAACTAAACATATCAGGTGGAATTGACCAAATCAGATATTTCTTTTATGCTTTTTTTTTAAATTAGTACCAATTTTGAGCTACCTCATTATATCCAATGATATATTTCTGGGTTAATGACGTTTTTGGCAAAACGTGTAATGTTAGTCAAATGCAAATACATTGAAGTGAAGCTAGTCCTACATGTTTTTGCAGTTGTGTGTTATATGCCATTATTGTAGATTATTTGGTGAAATTATCAAAGTATGTAATATTTCATTTTAGCTTTTGGAAATCAGTTACCACCCATGCATCAGCAACAGAGGTAAGATTTTATTTCTCTTTAAATTGATCCTTATACAAGGTAACAATTTTCATTGGTTTGTTTTATAAATTTAGAAATTGTTACATTATCAGTATCAGAATATGCTTTGAAAATTATATTGTCCCTTGTGAACAGACCAAAAAACTGTTGGTTGAAAGTAATGTTCATATAGTTATTTCAATCAGTAATTGAAATAATTATAGCTTCAACTGATTGGGGAATTTTTATTTACTGTTTGCCAGGTAATGTTCACCATAAGTAACATTGAAGCAGATGAGGTAATTAGTTGAGTAGGATAAAAAATTAGGTTGTTAAGTCACATGTTAAACAGTTATGTAGCTGAAAATGCTTGCTTTTACAATGCTACTTTGGTGAAAGTTAATTGCATTTCTTGTAATGCACATTTCCATTACACAGCAAGATAGATCTAGTTTTCTCCATTAGTTTGAGTTCATATTGCACAAGTTGGATTATTTCTCACTTTTTTGAAAATAAAATTGCCTATTCAGCATGATGCAGGCAAACTAGTTTCTCTTCATTGCAACACTTTTTAAATACGTATGCTGTATATACCAAAAAAGTAAATGAAAAAGTAGGGTGGACTGCATTAGATTCTGCTATGTCTTCTGAAATCTTTTAATAGTAGTTGTACTTTCTTTGACCTATTAGTATAAAACATTGACATATATAACTTAGAATTAAGTATGTTCATTTGAAAAAGAAACTTAAAGTTCAAAATGTTATGAAATAGCTTAGGTGAAATTTCCTAGCATTTTATTTCCTATTTATGTTCTTATCATATATTTTACTTTGTGTGTAACTTAATTTTTCTAAAAAATGAAATAATATGTATCTTTGAAATGCATATAAATTGCAATAAGTTAACAGTTTCAAACCATACAAGTGGTTTCAGCATTAGAATTTTGACATTTTTAACTAATTGGCTAATGTTTGACTGCCCGTGTTAAAATATTAATGGGCTATATTTATTTTGTAGGTATAGTTATTTAAATATGGAAATTAAAGAACATTAACTGAGTAGAAGTAAAATTAGCAAATATAGAAATAGGATTTGCCTCTTATTTGGAGAAAAAACTTAGTTCTAACTAGGTACAAATACTAGTTTGTGGTATGTTTCTTTCTCCAGGTCTGTAATGACAGAAGAATACAAAGTTCCAGATGGAATGGTTGGATTCAGTGAGTATATATATATTTATTACCATATATTTAAAACTGTTGGAGTACATGGAGTTAATGCATTAACTGATTTGTTTATCCATTTCTCAAGTAATTGGCAGAGGGGGAGAACAAATATCTCGCATACAGCAAGAATCTGGATGTAAAATACAGATTGCACCTGGTAATTATTTCATTTTCTCTATTTTACTAGGTTACAGTTGGAACATAGTTTATTGCATGCACATAAATTAATTTTATTGTCTTAAATTGTCAGTTTATGTCAGTGAAATTGAAACAATCATGAATTTGTTGACTGATCAGTTGCTAAAATCTTAAAAGCAAATTATTAATATCTGCTTACTAGTGTTCATTCTATGCTGTTTACATTTGTAGATAGTGGTGGGCTTCCTGAAAGATCTTGCATGTTGACTGGAACACCTGAATCAGTACAGTAAGTTCCTTCACAAATGCTTTCAAATCATGTTGAAATAATTTTTGTTAAGAGTTTTTTTTTCCTAATACGTGCAGTGTTCTAACTGCCTGATAAAAGTGTGCCAGGCTGTGTGTTGTTGCACATGAAATATATCTAGCTCTGACTCTGAAATATGAACAATCTGCATTGCAAACATTTCTGATTTTTCAGTTGGGTGCTTACCTAGTCCTTGGAAAATACTGTTTTTCCAGGTGGTTTGGAAGATTCAGTAACTCTACTGAGGCTAATTTACAGGTAGTCCTCAACTTAGAATCAGTTTCTTAGCAACCATTTGAAATTATAACAGGTTATAAAAGAAAGATAACCTAGATTTGAAATTCAAATATTTGCAGTTCTGACGTGGCCACATTTTCGGTGCCCAGCAACCAGGCCACATATGCACCATCTACGGTTAGATGACAGCAATTTACAATGTTTTTTCCAGAAACCAGCATGTACTTCTAATTCCTGAAAAAGCATCCCATAGTGAACAGTGAAATTGGTTTAACAACCGGTGCAAAAATTGGTGTGAAATCAGGTGCAATCACATGATGACTCACTTTACAATGCTATTATTTTAAGAAAAAGTGCAATAGGTACACAACATGTTCATTTTTATAGCATGCATTGACAATGATTTGTTGAATAGTCTTTAGCAATACTCGTACATTCATGATCACCCAAATAACAAAGTTACTAGCTAGAATTCAACTATAATTGTTTTCTCAAGTTCAGTGGTTCAGTGTGAAGAAATCACACACATTCTCATTTTCTCTACTTTTCCTATTTAATATTGCTGCAAATAACACATTTCAAAGTTTATAAAATAGACTATTTCATGGTTTTTAGTTAACAATCATCCTAAATATTCTGTCAATTGCTATTTTGTTATTTTTTTGTACATTTTTAACTGCAAATGCTTTATTATTATTATTATTTTTTGCAAGATCTGCAAAGAGATTGCTAGACCAGATAGTTGAAAAGGGAAGACCTACACCAGGATTCCATCATGGGGATGGCCCAGGAAATGCTGTCCAGGAAATCATGATTCCAGCTAGCAAAGCAGGATTAGTTATTGGAAAGGGTGGAGAAACTATAAAGCAGCTTCAAGTAAGCTGACAAATTTTATTTTCTAAAATTATATGTGAACATGTAATATTTTTATGATCTGAATGCATTAATTTTATTAAATAGGAGCGTGCAGGTGTTAAAATGGTGATGATTCAAGATGGACCACAGAACACTGGAGCAGATAAGCCTCTTAGGATCACAGGAGATCCATACAAAGTCCAAGTAAGAACAGATTTTAAACGTTAAATTGTATTTCTCCAAGAGAAATAATTGTAAGATCATTGCATCTTATGTGTACTCATTTTTCTTTCAGCAAGCAAAGGAAATGGTTTTAGATCTAATTCGTGATCAAGGTGGCTTCAGAGAGGTACGAAATGAATATGGATCAAGAATAGGAGGCAATGAAGGATTAGATGTGAGTATGATGAATATTTTAGGCAAATTTGTACTTTAGGCTTCTGTTCATCCTTATCAATGGACAAACATAAATTTCTGATTTCTTTCACTAAACCATCTTGATTATGATGCTTTATTCTTTGTTAAATGTGGATCATAAAATTGGCTTTAAAATACTTAACAATACTGCAGACTATCTAATTTCTCCTTTGAGTATTCTTGCTCAATTGATTACTGTTGACTATAATGGTGTTTTTCCTAAACTTACATCTTATATTTATTTGCTTTAAAATTGTTTAACATTTGTTTCTTAAGGTACCAATACCACGGTTTGCAGTTGGTATTGTAATTGGAAGAAATGGTGAAATGATAAAAAAGATACAGAATGATGCAGGTGTAAGGATTCAATTTAAACCAGGTAGAGTTCCTCCATGGGAAAATACACAGATTGCATGTTTTATCTATAATACTTAAATACTTGTAAAAATACTTATTGCTCTTGTAGATGATGGAACAACACCTGATAGAATAGCACAGATCACAGGACCACCAGACAGATGTCAGCATGCAGCTGAAATTATTACAGATCTTCTTCGAAGTGTTCAGGTTGGTTAGTAGTTTAGCCAAGTTTGTAATTATTCTTATAAAATACTGGTTTCTTTTTTCATAACCTTTATTAGGTAGACATGTGTGAATATTTTTCTGTTAAACCTAATTGAGGTGCCTGCAGTGTATAAATGTGTATTTCACTGGTTCTGTGCTTCTGCTAGTGAGTTTTATTCAGCAGTAATGCTTTAAAAGCATAGCACTGATTATAAACTATGTAATATTTTTGAAACAAAGCCAGTTTCTTGAAGAAAGATAATTGGATATTACAAAGATGCTTTTTCAAGAGGCAACTGGACTTACTTTGTTTTTTCTTGAAGACATTTCACTTCTCGTCCATGAAGCATCATCTTGGATGAGAAGCAGATGGTCTTTGAAAGCCCAGTTGCCTCTTGAAAAAAAGCACCTTTGGGATAACCATGACTTGGATGACTGAGAATCTCCATAGACAAAGCTACTTGGAGATTGATAGACATAATTTTCAATTGAAAATGATGCTAAAATTGTGTGCTGTGCCATCATCCTTACATTAGGAATCAGTGTGCCATTCCTGCAGGTATCACAGTTACTTGTGGCATTCCCAAAGGTTTTTGCATATACCTCACATTACTTTATGACTGAAATAGTGATATTGTCAATTTATTGGTATTTTCACTTAATCTCCTTATGTCCCTTGGCCTTAGAATGGAGACAGAAATCTTACAAGCAATAATAGCTTAGAATTATTTATTTATATCCCACATTTACTCTGGAACTCAGCTTGATGAATTGTATTTGATTTTCATATCATAAGCCTTTCCACAATAGGTTGAGCCAAGAGGTAATGAACGTTCCAGAATTGCCAAGTGAAGTTCATAGTCAAGGAAGGACTTGAACCTGTATTACTGTAGAGTTAGTCCAGATTCAGATAGTTAGGGAGCACACTAGGAAGAAGAAAAATCAAGATTGCTATTTTCTTTGGAAAGGTGTTTGGTTGGTTCTGTGAAGAAAAATGACATACTTACTTTTATAAAAGTCTTTTATCTATTTTGTTTTAAGGCAGTTGTATTTGTTATAAAGACAAAATAGAAATAATGCTTCTGCAGAACACAATATTTTTTCAGTATTGCTAATTACAATTCTTTCCACAATTTAGGCTGGCAATCCTGGAGGTCCAGGGCCTGGTGGTCGTGGTAGAGGAAGAGGTCAGGGGAATTGGAATATGGGACCACCTGGTGGACTGCAAGAATTTAATTTTATTGTTCCCACTGGAAAAACTGGATTAATCATTGGGAAAGGTAAAAAGCTTGATTTGCTTTTCATGAGATAGACCAATAAATGAGCTATTTTCCTCTTTGAGGGGCAGGAGATGGCATTTATCATCGAGCAACTCACTTCCTGGTCCTTGTTGAAGGGACTCCCTGATAATAAAATCTGGTTGCAGAACTTTTCTCCAGAAAACAGTAGCAACTGAAATACAGCAAATGAACTTTACACAGTTGTAGTGTTACTGTCTTTAGCCGTCTTACCCTGAAAGTGATTACTTCTGGAAATGGACTCCTCATTATAAATAAGCATCCTTCTATCCTACAAATCAAAATAATAGGATTTATGATACCTCCATCCTAATAAAACGATTAGACCATACATAAAGTCTTACATATCCAATAAGGAATTGAAGCTAGACCTCACAGCTAACATTGTTATTTGGCTTTTCTTCAGTGATTTCTAATTAGGTGTAATATTGATTGCAGTTAATTTATTTCCCTAAGAGTTTCTTAAAAAACTATCCATTGCTGTTCCTGAAATCTGCGTTGTTTCCTGAATTATAATTGAACATTCTAATTCTTTTCAATTTTTATAAAAGTGTCCCATTTAGCCTAGTTCTTTGGATAAGACATGAATCACATTGGCTGTCCAGATGTCAACAAAATGAGTGAATCAGCTTTGTAATCTTTGGTTAATTTAAAATAAAATAAAAATCTCATGTAATTATTTCAGTTGAAGCATTATTTGAAAATATTTTCCATGTATTTTTCCTCTCATTCCTGCTACTTTGTATACTTATGATGCTAGTTTATTGAATGCCTCATACAGAAGATTAAAGTGGAACTTTGGGTTCAGCATTAAAACCTCCCAAATTGAGGACTCTCGGCAACATACTGTTCTATTTTCAGATACATATGTTGCAAATGTATCTTTGGGCTTCTCTGATTTCTTAAAGCAATTAAAGATATTCAGGGTTTTCCTCAACTATGAATTGAAACTGTGGAACAGCTTGTGCAGTTGAAGACTACTGTGTAGATGATGACACAAAAATACATGGTTCCTTATCTCCAAGAAATAAAATTAACCAATTAGAACTACAAACCCCCAAAAAAAGGTTAAAAATCATGCAAAAAATGTTTAAAAGTATACATGCTATATCAGTAATAATATAATGTCGCCAAGATACCATAGTCAGCGGTGGGCTGCTGCCTAGTCGAACCGGTTCTACCAAACTGGTAGTTCCGACCTTCAGTTGGCCCCGTCTTTGCCTTATCCTGTTCTATATCCCTTCTTTCTGGCTCAGCTGAAGGCTGAATTTGCGTGGCACAGCTGATTTCCACGTATCCGCTGTTCTACTTACCGGGGCTACCTGAGCAGGTAAGCTGCTAAGCTTCAAATTGCTGTGTTTTTGAAGCTGCGCAGAAGGCACGCTCACACGTGCAAAGCACACACAAAATTGGTTGTTAAACCAATTGGAGCCCACCACTGACCTTAATTCTGTTCTCTCTTCAAGAACAAGCAAAAATGATTTTTTGTTGTTGCTATTTTCTCTAATTAAAGTTATAATACCACTTCTTTGTAAATTCAGGTGGTGAAACTATCAAGAGCATTAGTCAGCAATCTGGTGCACGAATAGAACTTCAGAGAAATCCTCCACCAAATGCAGATCCCAACATGAAATTATTTACTATTCGAGGGACACCACAACAGATCGATTATGCTCGGCAGCTTATAGAAGAAAAGATTGGAGTGAGTTCTGGAAAACAGTTCTTTATTAATGGTTTTGTCATACAAACAGCTGGTTAAGTACAGAATGGGATTAGCTTTTTAAATTTTGTCTTTGTTCAGAATACAACTTTGTATGATATTGCTTATCGGTAGCTTTGAACAGTCCCATTTAAAATTGCAATTGTCAAATTTGTTGCCTATTCTTAAAGACTCATGAGAAATTTAAATGGAGGGTTGCTTGTTCTGCACAGTCTCTGAATGATGAGAATTTAACATATTCATTAAAAAGTGTATAATTAAGCAATATGAAATATAGAAAATTAATAATTATGGGAAGTGTCTGCGTTTTCTGAAATGTCTGTATAGATTGTCTTCAAGTTACAATAGTAATTGGGATTGGGAATTTCCATCAATAGGTGAGACAATCAAAACATGATGTAATGTGTCTGCCTATTTAATGATGACAATCCTAGCATTCCCTGTTATTGTTAAGCAAGGATTATGAGACATTAAGCAAAATGTCCACACAACTTCTTGCTGGGTTCCAACAACCAAAATTAGGGGAAGCTTGCAAGAAGTTGCAAGTCCCAAGCAGCTTGCAAACACGCAGTAAGTAAGTGGCTGCTGCCAGGTGGAAAAGGAGCAAGGGGGTGTATGGGTGGTTGGGTGGCATAATATAAGAGCAGCAGAGTTTGAGGTGGCAATTGCTGCATGGGAACATATGCAAGAATCTGGGAGATTGAAGGACTGGTCATAACTACTGTTCACTCATTCAGCACAGTCATAACTTTGAACTAGCAGTCATTAACCAAGGGCTATATGTAATTTGAGTAAACTTCCCTGTGATCTCTTACTTTTCTGCCCTCATCTGTTCTGATGTAAGGGTTTGCAAAGAGATAACAATTATGTTAGAGGTAGTCTTCAGGTTATGACCATTCGTTCAGTGACTAAAGTTATAATGGCACTGAATGAATGATAGTTTGGACCAATCCTTGAAATTCTGGCTGTCCCAATGTGCTTGTCAATGTGCTTGCACTTATGATGGTTGCAGCATTCCACACACACGACTGTAATTTATGACTTGTCCTATCCACTTTCCACAAGCAGTTTTCCTTATCAACCCACACAGTGTTTTTAAGAACTGTTGAGCTATATATTAGAAATGTATATCTTCATTGGTTTATCAGCTTGAGGAAAGAGAACCCTTCTGCCAGTTTTAGTAATAGCCTGTTTGTATCTAGGTGTTGGACTTAAGTCCAATATACTTAAACTGGGACTATCTGTACAGTGTAATGTTATACTTACTATTGATAGAGAATAACTTAACTATTATAACTTAACAGGGTCCAGTAAATCCTTTGGGGCCCCCTGTGCCTCATGGACCTCATGGTGTTGTTCCTGGGCCACATGGACCCCCTGGGCCACCTCCTGGGGCTCCAATGGGACCTTACAATCCAGCTCCTTATACTCCTGGCCCTCCTGGTCCTGCACCTCAGTAAGTATTGTACACTTGTAGATTGTAGATATTTGCAGTGTAAGATCTTGTTGAATTGGGATCTGGATTTCATCTGTAGATGCAGTTTTTAAATGTGTTTGTTCTATAATCAAACTCTTTAGAGAGTTCTCTAAGAGAAAGGGTATGATTTAACTGAACATTTATTCCGAATTAAAAATATAACAAACTGTTTAATTCATATTAGCTGTGCTGTAAAACATTAATTCTGAAGTGTACATATAACTGGATTCTTGTAGGCTTTCTAGGCCAGTACTCTTCTTTATGGAGATAATCAGAGCTTTCTTAGTAGATTGCAGTATAGCTTTTATAGTAGACTTCAAGCCACTACTAGTAAAAATAACTATTATAAATTATTTTACTACTTGATCTAATCATATGTTGCATTTTCATTTTAGTGGACCTCCAGCACCATATGCTCCACAAGGATGGGGTAATGCATATCCACATTGGCAACCACCAAATCCCCCAGACCCTGGTAAGTTATAAGCAAATGTATAAATGGTCCTAGTTTGCAATGAGATATACATTAATCATATATTTTACTAAAGAAAATATGATGAAACTAAATCATTCATTAAGCCATATTCATTTCATTTTTCCAGTCTAATAGAAAATTAAAATTTATTTTTAATTTAACACGTCTTAAATAGTTATTTTAAGACGTGTTTAAGCACAGATAGTTGTGAAAACCCATTCTGTAATTTATGTTTGCACATAATCCTAGACTAACAACCACAATTGGGACTGAAATCTCAGTCATTATTAAAGTGGTCATTAAGCAAGTCACCCATTTGATTGCGCCCTGAGCCTCCCCCACCTTGAGACACCCCATACTTTTTACTATGCTGCCCCTTAACTCTGCTTGGGTTTTGGTTCCCTCTTATTTCTGGGAACTGGCTAAAAGAGCTGCCTACCAAATGATTTTGGCTCCTCTCTGTATGGAAGAGTACTCCTTCAATGGGGTGCAGAAACAGAATTAAAATCTGGCAGAGAAGATTGCAAATGGCAAACACAGGATCGCAGGGGCACTTTACAGCTGGCCTAAAGTATGAACCAAGCACCCAGTTCACAATCGTGTGATGCAACATTTTGCAACTGCCAGAAGATTTTTATGGGCCATAAAGCACCTTCCAATGCCATGATATTTCTGGACTGTCATTATATGAACAGTAATAAACTGAATACCTGTATGTTGAATATTTCAGATAGCCAAAATTCACTGAATTAAATATGGAATTAAATTTAGAACCAATGCTTTTGATTTTAAAAAAATACCACTTTAAAATATGACTTCATACTTCATAATACAACTAGGGGAATTGCTTTCTGACCCAACCATAAATGTGTTTATTATTCAAAAGAAGGTACCATAGGATTTATTGCATTTCCTCAAGCTTGAATTGCAGCCCAAATCTTAAACAACAGCTCAGTTCCAGAAGTGACATTCACATCGAACAAAACAAAATAATGCTACTTTGACTGAAGAGCAATCCTAGGTACAGACCCCACTTTGTATTGCTTACATTTGAAGACTGACCTAGACAGATAGACAGATACTAAAACTGGAAATGTTTGTTTCATTATTTGCATGCTGTCATGAACAATTAATGTTTCTGTGTGAAATAGAGTAACTTTTACTTTTGGAGAGTTTATTTTATCTAAGAATGAATGTAAATGATCTTAGTGATCTCTTGAGATGTTGAACTGAATGTCATGCATAATTTTCAGGTAAGCCAGCAGATCCTAATTCAGCAGCATGGGCAGCCTATTATGCCCACTACTATCAACAGCAAGCACAGCCACCCCCTGCAGCTCCACCTAGTGCACCACCTGCTACTCAGACTAACGGACAAGGTACCATGCTTGTATCAATATAACAAATATACCAAAATAGCTTTTTTAACAATTGAAATATCTTATTCAAACTTTACAATATTTTCAAAGAATTGTTTTATTATAATTTCACCAATTAAATATTTGAAGCTTTGTATGTTGTAAGCTGGTTTCAGTACTAAAATCAGTAAGACAAGTCTAAATATGTTTGGGACAGCTAATTTAAGATAGACATTAGATTGATGAAAATTTTAACCTAAAGTGGGCTGGGACTTCTGAGCAATTCCTAATCTTTCCAATAATCTCCATATCTTTTTCTTACTAGTTTTGTTATATTCCAAGCAATTATGTTGATGAACAACTCCCAGTATATCATTCTTCTCATAAAATATCCAGAATTCAAGATTTTTTTTTCCCCCAAAAGTTATTCCTCGGGGGATAAAAATGCATTCATACAACATGCCAAAATGTTTTGGTAATATGGGAATGACCCCAAACAATACTAGACTTGTCTTTTCACTATTACGTCTGGAATTTGTATACATTATTTTGGCTTTCAGTTTATGCCTTGCAAGTAAATGGATTGCTCAACTTTGCTGAAATTGAGTTGATGTTAAATCAGGATATAAAATCCTCCACTGTGTAAAAGAGGTGGGGTAAGGCTTGTGAACTTAATACAGTGGTACCTCTACATACGAAACGCTCTAGTTACAAAATTTTCGAGTTACGAAGAGCGTCTTCGAGAAAATA
>JAEANM010000446.1:0-36224 GCA_017656035.1 Myanophis thanlyinensis | reverse complement strand
GAGAGAGAGAGAGAGAGAGATTAAATATGTATGTGAAGACATGTAAATAATTAGACAAATAGTGGAATTGTGTGAACTTGCATCCCAACCTCAACCTTTTCTGTTGGTCCTCTGCAAGCGAAGCCTAAAAAACATGGCTTGTTCTCCAAGAACCAAAACTCCTTGTCCATTCTGTTCATCAGCCTCCTAGGATCTCTTGGCATGCCTTGAAAGAGTGGGTGGGAAGTCACCAGGCTGACATTTCCTCATCCACAGTCCCCCATGGTGTCATTAGTGGGAAAGTCTCTGGTTTCTGTGTGCCAAAAACAACATGGGTCAGGAAGAAGCAAATTATGCTTTTTGTTTGGTTTTTTGTCTTGACTGCCTGATTTATGAGCCTCAGTGCAGTGATTAGAGATGAAAGAAAACATTCCAGGAGAAAGATCTGCACATTACAGAAATCTCCTGTGCCTGGCCTCCTGCACATGTTACTATAAAAGTGGATGGAAGCCCGCCACCCACACCAAAATCAGGAAAATTACAAACACACATGCACACACCGCTGCAATTAGCAAGTGCATAGATGCCACAGCCAGACCTTGTGAGGCACTGACTTGGCTAGAACTGGGGCATGAGAGGCAAAGGCAGCACTGCAACCACAAGGAGCAAGCAGCATGTTTCCAACCATTACAGTAACAGCAGCTGACACCACCATATACTTGCCATTGGAGTCCAACAGCATCAGAGAAGCTTGTGAACCTCAGCCATCCTTTTCATGCTTCCTGTAATGGCCCATGGTTCTTGGTGATTACATGCGTTGATACATGTATTTGGGAAGCGGGTTGCCAGCAGTCTCTTTCAGGTTACTTTCTAATTTGAGAGTCTAGGCTGAAAATAGAGGGATCAGTTTGTTCCCTGAACGAGGACTAGAATTCAGGCCTTGCTGTTTCTTGTCCAGCACCTTTAACCACAACACTGAATATTGACTGGTTCTTCTATGCTTACTTTCCAGTAAATCTCAACACAGATAAATGTGTTAATTATTTTGGCCAGATACCACCAGCCAGTTCTTTGGTATAAGGTCTTAATTGGACTTAGTAGCTGAAATGCAATGGCACATCATAGTTCATTATCACACTAAGGATGTTGGTAAAACCTGTACTATAGGAAAAAGACCCTGTGGCAACCCTTTTTTGCACCCTTGTTCTAAGAGCTCCTCTTCTGAAAAGCTGCTCTAGAGTCCAGAAACCATTACAAATGTCATGGAGGGAGGGAAGTAGGAAACAAAGCTCCTATCTGTATTCACACTCAACTGGAATACATATCTGAAGGGTTTATGCATTGAACCAGCAAATGAGGGATACATACTGTAGATACTTGTAAAGCAAAGCTATTATTTTGTTTGAAAGTCCAAAGGGGAACTAAATTACTCTGATTCTCCCAAATTCCATCCATGTATAACGAGCTTTCCAGAAGCTCAAGGTAACGTTTGTGTCACCTTTCAACAAATAAAGGGAGTGACCAATCTACCCTACCTACATTTTTTGTTTTTATTACTTCAGATAAGATGGAGCCACTACGCAGATAGGTCTGCATTGTGATTGTGTATCTCCAGCCTATCGTTATCTCCACCCCATTCCAACTCTCTGTAACTTGATGGTAAATAAATGAAGAAGCTGCTGGGCTAGCCTCCAGCTCATGTGGCCAAACTTGCTTGACTGGAAAATAAAGAGAAGCGCACATTTCCTGTGAAAATGACGGCTTTCCACACAGGCTGTCCCCCACCTGAAAATATTTCCCGTGACTGACTAAACAAAGAACAGGAAGGCAAGACTGTCCCTGGTGAATAATCATACCATTTTTTACAATTGAATATACTGCATGGTTCATATACTTCCCATATATGAGCCCACAGGGCCTCCTTTCTTTCCTATCCATTATGCTTAACAACAAGCGGGCACGTGCAGAACGTTAAGATCCAGGCTTTTAGGTCACCAGCACATTTTCAAATATAAGCATCACTTGGCAGGCTAATTCATATTTCCTGCTGCCCATCTGGAGAGCCAGTTTGGTGTAGTGCTGAAATTGCTAGCCTACAAACACAGGAGACTTTTGAGTTCAAGACGTCCCTTGACCATGAAAGCAGCCAGTCACTCTCTTAACTCAGGTCACTGCACCAGGTAGTTGTGGGGAAAACAGGAAGCAAGAGATTTAGGTATGTTCGCCACCTTGAGTTATATATTTTAAAAGGTGGGATAATATATATATATATATAAAGGTGGGATAAAATGTAATGTATATTTACTAATTTACATAGCTCCCCAGTCTCACTGAAGGCAACCCTGGACAGCACCCACCCACACACACTTAGGAATAAAATTAAAAAGTCGAGGTCCAGATATACTACATGTAAAAGGAGATAAAACGCTGTCGTGGACCATGATTTATTATAGCTACATATGGATGGATGAATATGTGTATATATTTTATATATATATATAAAACCCTAAAAACCCGGAACTCCGCAAATCATCGCTACAGCTGCCCACATCCAGGCGGCTTCTCTCCGAAAAACACGTCGCGTTTCGGAGAAAGCTCGGAGGCCTCTCGGGTTGACAGCGGCAGCCATCCAGCAAACGTCAGTTCCTCCCGTACGTCGGCTCCTGATTGGCTGCCCCGGGGCGCGCGCGCGGCTGCTATTGGCCGAGCCAGAAGGGCAGGCGGCGGGGCCGCGAGCGGTGAGGCGGGGGCGCGGATGGGGACGGCCGGAGAGCGCGGCGGCGCTAGGCCGCAGGCCGGCCCGTTCTTCACCTTGGCCGAGGTGGCGAAGCGCAGCAGCGACCGGGAGGCCTGGCTGGTCATCCACGACCGCGTCTATGACGTCACCCGCTTCCTCGACGAGGTGGGGGGCGCGACGGTGGCCGGAGGCAAACGAGGCGAGCCGGCCGTATCCCCCGCCGGTGGCGCTGCCGGCTTCGCGAGTGGGCTAGCGGGCGCCGCTCCCGAGACGCTAGGGCCGCTGGCGCCTTGGAGCGGGGAGGCCGCTGTGCCGGGCGATCCGTTTCTTTGGCCCCGCAGCGGCCTGGCTGGCTGAACGGCCCTTCCACAAGCAGATGCCAGCCAGGCCTTTGGGAGGTAGTGGGGGGGGGGGTGTCTTGTATTTATATTGTGGAGCCTCAGAAAATTCTGTATAGCGGAAGGTTGAACCCTGGACTGGCAGTGCAGACCCGAAATCCTAAGTGACCCAGGAGCTCCTTCTTTTCTTTCTTTCTTTGTAGGAATGTCTTCAACTGTCTTCTTGTTTGAATATATTACAGGCATGAAAACAACTAATCACAAGGTGAAACTATAATAAAATTATCACAGTCCACAGATTGCTCAAACAGTAGAGCCACCTAATCAGCATCGCCTTCACTTTTAAATGCAACCCTGTTGAGGGCTGCATTTAAAATACCTTAGCAAATAGTTTAAATAGTGCTGAGGATAATATAAGGTCCCTGCCAGTCAGTTCAAGAGGGCATCATTATAGTTATCCTCAGGAGGGTGCCCAGGAAAGAGCTCAGCTGCCTGTGACCCAAAGTGAGAGTTTACAAATCTGCAGGGCAGAAGTCAGAGAAGGGAGAAGCTAACTGGATCCTGTGGTCCTGTGGATGCTGGCTCTGGAGCCGTGGCCTCCTAAGTGGTTGTAAGGTCAGGAAAGCAGAACTGAATTGCATTTGCTTGAAGTTTGGAAGCAAAGCTTAATGGACATGACCTCAGCATGTTAGTGGAAACATTATCACTCTGTCTGAAGTATCCCTTGGCTCTTGATTAATCCAATTTCTCAATCTTTTTGTACATCCGATTATGCTTCTTGTTGAGCTAGATTATGTAAGGCGTTGGGAGCAATAGCCTGTAAGGCAGTGCCAAGAATAGAAGTCCTTGTGACATCCTGGCCTCCTCCATTGAACTGGAAGTTAAGTTAAGAAACTCAAGGTCAATTTATATTGTGAGCTGCCCAGAGTTTGGTGGCACCAAAACTGGATCATGTAAATGAATAAATTAGCTCGAGAGTTTGTCATTGCCTAATCTGAGCAATGCAGAGGAATCTGTTGAATGTTTTGGGATAAGCACCCTTCACTTCAGAGGCCACAGAAGCAAAGGGAAAAAGGGAAGTCAATTGTTAAGGGTGCAAATGGAGCCCTTATTGACTGCTGTCTATGCCTTCTTGTTTCCCCCTATATCTACACTACTTTCTGTATTTCTCTGGATAAAAATGTGAGATCTGCCACAGGGGGAAACTAATGACGTCAATCAGAGATTATTCCCTTAACCTCTGCTCCCCACCTCACCCTTGGAGGAGTTTTACCCTGGGAGCAAAATCCACCGCAGGGTTCCTTGCAGTGTGCTGAGGGTGTGTCTGGGCATGTTTTGCCCGCTTTGCACTCACTGACCCGACAAGCTGTCTGGCTTCTGTGCTGCTGTCAGCTGATGGCATCTGCTCCCTAGGGGCGGTAGGGGAGGGGGGGGAAGCAGGAAGCCAAACATCAGTTGGAAAGATCATATGTAGCCTTCTCAGCATGCTAGGTCATTTGTCCTGCTACCCTGCCATTATCAACCTTAGTGGGTAGCAGTTCAGCCAGAGGGAGGCCACCCCTGCCATCTTCTTGAGGGAATCAGCCAGGATTAATGCTGGGCATTTGGCCAGCAGAGCGGAAGACTTTACCTTGCACTCCTTGCTTGGTGGTACACAGCTGGCAGCCTGACAATCTGCTTGCCAAAGCCCCTGCTGGCATTCAGAATCTTGGGAGCAATGAAGAATCTTGAGTAGCTAAGCCCCAAGCTGAATAAAGAACTGCTGTAACCCTCAAAATATTAGGGACAAGAATAGGCTATAGAAGTCTTGCAAATTTCCTGAAACAGAGAAGTGTCTTCAACATACCAGCGTTAATCTGGCCAGAGATAAGAAAAGCAAACTCCTTCCTGAGTAACCAGAACTCCATGGGAAGGCATGTCTATGTGGCTGAATTGCAGCTCCCAGAATCCTTTGTTCTGGCCATATTTTTGTGGACAGATTGGTGGACTAATTTAGATCCCTGGAGGAGACCATACAGTATATTTGCAGTATTGATAGTATCTACCTAGGTGCTTGGCTGATAGAAGCTCCTTAAGCTAGTTTTCATCAGCCAAGAGAAACATCATCCCTAAGCTGATGGGTTTCCTTAAATTAGTTCCCAGAAAGGACATGACACATTCATGTTTATTCACCTCAGAGAGTTTCTGTGTAATTGAAAGGGCTAATTAAGACTTAGGTTAAGAATAAGGTTGCATTAAATAGAATGCTAGCCTTTAAAAGTGTCCTAGGAAATAGGTCCTGTTGCTTTCATCTAATGGATTTTACTTTATGGTAAAGTATTCCTAGTTCCTCGGTGAGAAAAACCTTGAATGCTTGCCAATTGCTTATATCGTTAGATAGAAGGGTTGTTCTTTCTCTGGTTGCTCCTCTTTCTGAGACTTTCTGTCCTTCTTTAGCATCCAGGTGGCGATAAGGTTCTGCTTGAACAAGCTGGTAGAGATGCCACAGAGAGCTTTGAAGATGTTGGCCACTCCATGGATGCTAAAGAAATGCTCAAGCAGTATCTCATAGGAGAGGTCCATCCGGTAAAGTCTGATTCATAAAATAAATTTGGGGTCCTTGTGATACTTCTGCTGAAAGGTTTTTTCCTTGGGGAGCAGCTCCTTTTCTGAGCCGCTGTGCTTCCATGGCCCTGGGTACCTGTCTTCCTTTGCTTGGCTTATGTGAGGATTCCTGTTTAGCAGGCCAGGCTGTCTTCCTCACAAGTTACCAGCAGGTGGAAAGAGAAGCAAGGAAAGATGGATAGTCTCACTCGTCAGGTTTGATGCCTTCCCCACATCTGAAACAAACTGCTAAGCTGACATGGATCAATCACAACTGATATAAGAATGAATAGAAGATTCATTTGGTTATTTCCCTTATCAAAATACATTTCATTTCCTGGGTGGTATTTTTTTCTTCAGGGCAGCGAAGACCTTAACAGTGGTTATTGCCCTAGATGAAACAGAAGATGTGATTTGATTCAATGCATTTTTGTAGATTTTCTACGTAGAATTGATGCTTCTAAGTGTATATAGATAGATTTCTTTTCAGTTCAGACTTAATATTGCATTCATTTCCTGTATTTTATTTTTAAAATCATTCAATTATACGCAACAGAATATTATTAGTTGCCACCAAGCTCCCTGCTGACATCTAGCAGCAGTCTGTGCCCATCTTCAGTCAGAGGAGGCAGAAGGGCTGCTTTTCTTCAGATGCGTAACAAGAGTCTCTCCTTTCCCCTTTTCTCAACAGGATGATCGCAAACCTGATACTTCCAAGGTAAGGCCAATCCTGGTAGTGTGTTTTCCTTTTTATTCTAGCAGGGAACCATCCTTCAGTACCTAAAAAAAAATGCTGTAAGAACAGAAACATGTTTTCAGCTGAGTGAAATGTTGCATGCTCCGGAGGTGTGAGGAGCTGGGGGTGGGGTGGGAAACTACTCTTATACTGCTGGCCTAAAATGCTTCGGATCAAGGCAGTGAGCACGGGGCTACTGATTTGTGAATTGTCAGCCACTCGTCTTTTCCACAGGCAGCATCTTTCTTTCTTGCAAGACAGGCGTGCCTGTCAATCTTCCACCTTGGAAGGAAAACTGTTCAGGGGTTTGGGGACTGTGACTGGATTCATGTTCAGAGGCAGCAGAGTTCTGACTGCCAGCTCTCGGGGGCCTCCAAGAGGAAAAGACTTTATCTTTTTATCTTAGTGGGCCTCCTGAGGAGGTAGAATAGGAGAAAGTCCTCTGGGGCAGAGGTCCTTGGGTAAGGCTGGAGGAGCCAGGACTTCCTGGTTCCTCTTGACTGCTCTGTTTTGCAGCAGAGGGAGTGTGAGGTGGCCTCATGGTATGTACCAGTACAGTCATTGGCACTGTGGAGTAGCCCTCCTGTGGAGGTAGCTGAGGGACTTCTTTTCTTTGGGTAGAGTGCCATGTGGTGAGCAGAGTGTAGCCCTTTGCGGCAAGGGAATAAAAGTTTTCTGCAGCTTAGCTTGCAGACCAGTTGGTAATTGTCCTATTTTGCCCTTCCCTCCCTGTCTTATGTCAACAAAGGCTTGGGATGAGCATGATGTCCCAGCTTGTAGCTCTCTGAACTTCTCTGAGAGAGTCATCCACTTTCAGCTGCCTTGGGCGGCCTTGATTTCTCTCAAGGGGCCTGAGTGAGGCCAGAGACCCCCCTCCCCCTTATGAACGATATTGGAGGCTGTAAACCTTTCCATAGGGACTTTCTGTAGTTTGTGATTCTGGGGGAGAAGCAGAGGCTTGGTTCCTGCAAGGATAAAGCCTCCCAGGCTGGAAGTTTAATGGGAAGAGGGGCTCTGGGGTAAATATGCCAGCCTCGTTCTGGCTTGGCAGCCTATGGGGTCAGAGGCTTTGCAGGGTTTTCTCTACCTGCATTTTCAGAGGCACAAGAGGGGAGCCTGGAAGCAGAGTGCTCTGGCACCTGCCTCTGAGAAAAGGCTCCCAGGCCTGCCAAATCCCTGCTGTGGGCTCTGCTACTTCCCTTAGATCAAGTCTGCTGCAGACAGGGGGGCTGGAGGGTGAACTGACCCCTTGGCTCTCTTTCCTATTCCTCTTCTGCAAGTCTGTCCAGCTGCCCCTTTTCACAACCCTTACTCATGGCAACTTTTTGGTAAGAGCCAGAAGTTTTCCCAAACAAATCCTGTCTTCACTTTGGGATCAGTTCTAGAGGCTCTTCTCAGCCCAGGAAACCCCCTCTCAAGCCAGTTTTCTGTGTTTTTTCTTTGCCAGGTCTAATGGAAGGGCTGTTCTTGCATGTTCCCCTCCTTCCTCCCTGCCTGCTCCCTTTCTGCATGTTCAGCTAATGCCAGATCTGTGAGTTTCAAGAACCAATGACATTTGCATGACTCAGAGGTGCCAAATCCTGTCTTGGGCTTTTTGAAAAACGCTTTAGCCGAAACCAGGGAAAAAATCCTGAGATTGGACCTCCTGCAGTGGGGACAGAAACATGAAGAGAGTTTGAGATTCAGATATATGCTTGCGTCTGCCAGTCCTATGGAGAGGCTTAGGGTATGGTGATGCAGCTTTCATTGGAAAAGGGGAGGCCAGAATTGCTTTAAAGGTTGCCTTTGATATGACTGTAGCTGGCGATCGCTTGGCAGTCCCTTAGGTGGGATTTGGTTAGAATTGAAGCTGACTTTTGGTTGATGGCCAGCTGGTGGTGAGGTGGCTATATCCTGTCATGGGAAGCAAGATATGGTAGCGATTCTGCTTTCTTTCCACCTGGAGATGCTTTGTCTGTCCTTCTGGACTAGCAATGAGGAATGGAACTGAAAGACAACATATTTCCAGTTCTGCCATTGATGTTTCTTCCCAGTAACATCTCCCAGGGGACTGTGGGCTCAGGTGGCTTCTTCTTCTGGAAGGAAGGCAGGCATCTCGGATTGGCTTCAGCCAACTCTTGAACCTTCCACCTTTCTAAGTGACCTGCCCTTCACGAAGAGACTGCCCACATGCCCAGCTTCTGAATGGCAGCTCTTCTCACCCTTTGCCTTGAAGTCAGCTCTCTCCTCCAGCTGGGGCAGAAATCTCCTTGAACATCCTGCCACATCCCTTGCACGTCGGTTCCACTCTTGAACTGCCCTCACAGTTTTTCCTATCTGAAAACTGCAGCATAAATCTTCTCCTTGCTGTGTCTGCTTCGTTGCCCCAGGGAAGATGGCATAGATTGCTGGGAAATTGGAAGGGCTGACTGCAGAGTGCTCTGAAGTGGCATTTCTTACCTGAAAATGTTGGGTCCCTCAAGCGCTGCATAGGGCCCAGGCTCTCGAGAGGGGGCTCCCAGTTTTGGGGAAACCTCTGTTCAGAGGAGTGTCCAAAGCATTGCCTGTGACTGCGAAGGACCAAACCTCAGTGCTGCAGGCCCAGGGGAAAAAGGTAGGAGGAGAAGGAAATAGTGGCTGTGTTTGCACACCTTGCTTAAATTAGTTACCTAATTAGCTTGTTTTCTGATTGTACCATATATGGAATCATAAAGTACAGACTTAGGTTTGGTTTGCAACACATGGTGTAAGGGAACTGGACTGCTTTCTGCTCCAGTTTTGAGCAGCACAATGCTTTTGTTGTGAAAACTTACCAAACCAACTTTGATACAAACTTGAGTTTCTCATGAAGGCTTCTACGTTTACACTCCCCCCCCTCCCCCCCCCCCCGTTCATGTCCATTATCTGTGGTGAATAGCAGCCCAAAAATGTGTCTCTGACTTAATTGTCTTACTGTTCTTGCAGTGGGATTATCTGTTGATGCAGTGAGTTTCTGTTTGTTCGGCTGGGGCTTTTCTAGCCAGTCATTTCAGAAGGTTGCTTGCACCAGTTAACATCTGCCCCATCCAGCCATTCTGCGCCATCAGTCCTTTCTTTATCTGTCCCAAGATTTAGATTTCAGGACTTGCTCTTCTCTGGAAACATCTCATCTTTTCATGGGGTCTCTTCTTATGTTTCCATTCTTCCTACTGACGTAATAGTTTTTCTTACAGTGAAAGGCTGTTGACTCACCAGCTGAATGCAGATGGTGGCTCCTTCCTTTATGTTTTTCTCTAGCATTTTGGGGGATGGGTGTGAGTAGAGCAACACGTCCGGGTCCAAGCAGCATAGCTTTTCAGAAAAACAGCCATTATTTGGGCTGAAAAAGAAAGGAATTTTGTCCCATCTTGGGGTTTCTTTGACAGTCTCTCCTGTTGTAACACCCCAAAGAAATAAATTCTTCCTAAAGACTCTTCTGTGTTCCTTTGGAAAAACTGCCGGTTTTTGACTGGTACAACTCCGCTTCTACAATTAAAAGAGTCCTGATTCACTGTGTCATCTACACACAGGACAAATTGGAAACAGTTTTCTTCTCTGCTTACATCCGCAGCAAATAGTCACGAGCTGTAGACTGCTGTAGATATTTCTGCATTGAGAAACAATCTCTGGGGTTCTGGCTGCCCCTCTGACTTCTCCCTTCACCATCCCCACCCTGGGATGCCCTTTGCATAGTCCTGCTGTTGATCAAAGGGGAGGAGAGGGGCTTCTCTTGCCATTTGCTTGCAACGGCCTGGCAAGGACGGCAGCAGTACAGTTGCTTAGCTTCATTTTGGGTAACTTGCTGCCTTCTGGCATCTGATCTTTTTGTGAAGGAGATCTTCCTCTAAACTCCTTAGAGCTGGTAGGACAGACAGGTCGGTGGGCCAAAGAAAGGATTAAAGTCAAGCTAAATTGAGTCTCATTAGGGAGTTAGCTTTTCTTCACACCTGGCTGAGAAATTTTGCCTGAGAACAGCCATGCTGTTTTGGGCAGGCCTCCTTAGAGGGCACTACATTTACGCCTTTGCAGGAGGGTCAGTAAGGGACTCATGAACAGCTTACAGCACAGACTATCTTTTGAAACTTTTCTTTGTTGCTCAGACCACTCCTTGCTTTAGTCATCTCTGGACACAACATGTTAACCTTCTTTATCTTCTGCCCTCTGAAATTCCAAACAAGGTTAAGCTCTTAGAACCAAGCTGCTCTTGGTTGCCACAAGGTTGCTCTTAGGAGAAAATGGGAGGGGGAGTGCAGTGGCACAGACCCTAGCCAGCAAAGTGGAAGGAAGGGTCAGGCATCTGCTTCTTACAATGGCTGGGAAATGTTGTTGTTCTCCTTTAGAAAGGCCCCTTTGCCTGTTGTGGAGAGTGATGGGACATGGTGACCTATAGATTAAATGGGGAGGTGGATCAGGGAAAAGAAACTAAGACACCCCCTTCTCCCCAGGATGTGAGAAAGATGGGAAGAGCTTTGTGGCTCTGAGCAAATGTCAGCTTAACACAAGGATGTGCCTTTTATCTCCCCAGGTTTCAAGCCCATTCCATGAGCCAAGGTACGGTATTTTGACAATATTGTAAATTAAAGAAACGTGGATTTAAAAGCAGCCTCTGGAAATGTGTGACCTTCTGCCTCAATTGGAAGGCTTCCAGGCATTGTGTAGCTAGTGAAATCTACATCCCTAGTGGTGGCAAAGGGAGGAATCTTATAGTTGGCATCTTATAGCTGGCATTTACATTAGAACCTTACAATAGGTCTAATGCAAATGTAAACATGTTTTACATTTCTCTGAAAACTTTAGATAATTTCCTTTGACATCTTTAACTTCTGGCCATCATAATGCTGTGCCATGAAGTGAGAAATTCTGTTAACGAGTGTTGATGTCTGCAACATGTGACCACAGTTTGGCTGAAATGTGCAGAAAACACCATGTTGCCCAGAATACATTTGTGCTAAGAAACTGAAATACAGCAGCTATGAAGAGGAACTGAAAAAACTGGGCTGAAATACAGCAGCTGTGAAGAACAACAGAAAAAACTGGGCTGGAGATGTCAGCCTTCTTGCTGAATTTCAGTTGCTAGATCTTATGATAATTATGCACAAGATGTTCCTGTATGCAGATGCTCTTGGGGGGACTTCACCAAGCAGGAATCATGGAAATGTGGCTGACCTTCTCTTTATTCCTTGTTCCTCAGCATCTGGACGGCCTGGCTGATCCCTATCCTGGGAGCCTTGGTACTGGGCTTGATGTATCGCTACTACACAACAGAGGGGAAGTCCTCCTGACTTGAGTCTGTGGGAGTTATCTGCACCCACGTCATTCCATTGACAGCTATAGATGCTTTCTAACTTCTGATGGCTTCCAGGCGTCTTTCACTTCTGTCTGTCAGTTTAGTGCCTCTGCTACCTGCAAAGCTGAGCAGGGATCTAGGAAAGCCACCATCTTTGCTGTAAACTCCAGGAACTGTTATTCCACTATGATATGCTTTTTCAGGCATGGGCTACAAGTCATTTTTATTTAAATGGTTCTGATGTTGTATAGTGGCAGTCCCTGCTTATTCCAGCTTGTCTTATCAAGCACTGTCAGCAGCTAGTGTGTAGCCAGGTTTCCTACAAAAATGATCCCACCAGCATCTGCCAGCGGGACTTTCTTGGGAGGATTTTCTGTAAACTTCTCCTATACTTGGTTTTTCAAATGGTTAAATTAACTATGTAATTTTAATTGTGTTTTGGTTTACATAGTCCTGTTTCACTGTATGCCTATTCTGTAATAAAAGTCTCTCTGGACCATCCAGATTAATTTCCTTGATATGCCCAGTGAACCAGGTGGTCCTTCTGCTGTTGGTGTATCTTTGCCTTAAGAAAAAGTGGAGGGCGGGGAGAGCTGTTGGCTTCTCCATCAGTGTAGGACTAGAGCCCTGAGCTCAAGACAGCAGAAGCAGGGCAGGGCTTGAGCCATATTCCAGCTAGGCCAGACCAAAGCACCAAGCCCAGCTGCAGCTGGGACATTGCAAGTTCTGTCAGCCTCACTGGGCCTTGGGTGGCTTAGTTGGTGTTTTGGATGTTAACTTTGGACAGAAGGACCAAGTTGGTGACAGATCATTACAGAGAACATCTGTGTGCCTCCTGAGAGTAGATACTTAGTTGATGGCGCATAACAAGAGATCAAAAAGTACAGCAGTTTGCAGTATGTTTTGCAAAATGAAGGTCTTTCTCTTGTGAGGGGAAAAACAAGCATGGAGCCTTTGTGGAAACGCCACTGAGTTGCACCTGCTTGAGTTCTTCGGCCCTGAGTTGAAACTGCCCCTTCTGTAAAGGAAGTGCTAATGGGGTGGCTGGCGACTTTGAACAAATGTTTTTGGCATCTTCTCTAGCTTCTAACCAGGTTGCCTGGTCTTAGTAGGTTAGGATTTTGCTGGGCTCGAGTTGTTTTTCTTGAGTGCCTGGCTCTCGATTGTTTTGCAATGATTCCGGCTTCTTTGAAACTGGCTTCCTAACAGCCAGGACCTGCCAGTCATACACACACGAGATCCTGAAGGATTTGGTAATTGCAAAAAAATGCATCCAGCAGTCAGATTGGCCGTAGGGGTGACTGGGGGAGTCCTGCTCAGAGGCTGCATCTGCTCTTGTGGTTTTGTTGAAATTGGCTGATAAGAAAACAAGGTCCATGCATGTCTCTTTCCCTAAATCCAGGGTTCAAATCTTGTCTTGGAAGCTGATCCCACTGGAATAAGGGTTATGATGGGAAACAGGCAGCAACTGTCTGCCTCTGAGAAAGGGATGGGCTTCAGCAGGCTTATCTGTCTGGAGAAAAGCCACACAGGGAGCAAAACCTGCTAAGACTTAAGGCACGCTGAGCCTCTACTAAAGGGTGCCGCCTCAGCTCCCTCCACCAGACCCCTCTGGGTGGCATTCCTAAAATCGGATATGAGGTCAAGCTGGTTGATTGAGAGTCCAACTATAGAGCAGCAGGAGTCCACCAAGCGAGTTTGGCAGCAATTCAGCAGCAGATCCATTCTCTCCCTGCCAGCTGATTCCCAAGCCTTCTCTGCATTGGTCTTCAGGGCGCTCTCTGCCCAGGCCCAAGGGTGCCTGCTCCGGCCTTGACTGCAGATGAATGGCAGTCAGATAAGGCTGCTGTTGGGACAGGCCACCCTTTATACTAAACCTGCCAGATTCTTTCAGTTTCTGGAAAGCCCTCCCATCTCCATAGATGTTGGTGCTGTCTGACTTTGTACCCTGTCATGAGTGCTCTTTCCCCCACCCCCCAGCAGCCCCCAGAAAGGAGCATCCACTTTGGGTATGCTATCTCTGGCATCTGCTGGATAGGGAAAGATCAAACTGGAGACTATGGAGAAGCCTTCTCTCGCAAATGCTCAGTGGCCACGGTCAGTTTGAGAAACCAGCAATCAACGGATTCTTGACAGGTATCTATATAGCCTGGGGGTCTCCCATGATTTTGCTCTGGTCAGTCCTTGCACAAGGAGAGATTCAAAACAAAAGGGGCCATGCAGCAGTTTGGAGCCACAAACTTGGGTGACTTCTGGAAACTAAGATGAACTGGGATGGGAAATTTATTTACACAATTTATAGACCGTCCATCTTGCCTCCAAGTAACGGTAAGAAATCAGGAGAAGCTGCAAGCTAGATTGGATAGTGCAAACCCACTCCAGAACTGGGCAGGGCCAGGCCTCCTCACGGGAAAGGGAGTCTGAATCCCACTGAGCTCAGCAGCGAGTTTGGGCAAATTAAGCAGACCATCTGATGAGGCTAACAGGGCCTGTTGGCACGCCTGGTTCCCGGGAGTCCTATTTCCAAGTCTGGGCCAAAGGAAGTTCTAAAGAGGGTTCGGTCACCTTTAGTGCTACAGGGGAAGCTGGTAGACACAGGGACCTCTCCCTGGAGGCTTAATCTTGCCCCACCCTCCGTGTGCTTAGAAGTGAACCCTCTTGCAAGGGAAAGTGAAAGCATCCCTTAGGGCTGGAGACAGGTCAAAGGCCTCACCCCTTTCAGAGCAGCTCTTTTGGCGCAAAGCCCAAAGTGGCACGAGACCCTCTTCACTGTCCAGCTGGAGGTTATGGGAGCCTCTGCTGTTTTGTTTTGGATTCCCCCTCTCCCCGCCCCAGCACTGGTCTAACAGGTGTAAAGCTGCTACGGGAAACAAGGATGTTTACCCAGAAGTGAGTCCTGCTGTATCAAGTGTGGCCTCTTGTGCAATAAGCATGTACAGTGTGCAAGCCTTTAGTCCTTCTGGGTAGATCTGCATACCTGCCCTGAGGGATTTACAGAGTAAACCAAAAGAGCCTGAGTAGGATCCACCTGCCTGAGAAACAGACTCCATGTTTTCCAACCTCCTGCTGCCCTCCATCATCAAAAGATCCCCCTCTGCTGTCTTCCCTTCTTTAAACCCTTCTTGAAGGCTCCTCTATCCACATGCAGTTCAGCCTGGAAGGGTTTCAAAAAGTAATCAATTTCAATTTCAAATTTATTGGTCACATACACAGTCATACGTGGTACATATGCAGTGAAATGCTTACGCAACTGCGGGTAAGTTAAGGCAGGGAGGGTGGGGGTTAGAAAAACAGTTAAGGGTAGTTGGGAAGGTGATAATCTGAACAATACAATGTTTGTAACCCAAACAGAAAAATTTAGCCCCAGATGTAATGGATACTGGAGGGGAGAGGGGAGCCTGGTGGTTGAAGGGGTCCTGCAGTTTGGTTCCCCAGGCCAGAGCTCAGGAGGAGGGCCAAGGTCGGAGTGGCCAGGCTGCCTCTTTCTCCACTGTGAAAGAGCAGAGCCCCAAAAGGCGCGGGGGGGGGGGGCGGAGAGGGCTGGAAAACCGGGTTCGCGACAGAGGCCGATCGCCTGGGCCACGGAGCAGCGGGCGAACTCGGAAGCCACGGATCAGGCACGGGAGGGCTCCGCGCGCCGGATCCGAGGGCAAAGCTGCCCGGTCGGTCCTGCCCCGCGCTGGCCAGGATGCGGCCATGCACCCGGTGGGCGAGGGCGAGGGCGCGGCTCCGGCCACGGCCAGGCCGCCGTCCAGGGGTCCCCGGGCCGGCAGGTCGGGGAGGGGCTAGCTCACTTCCGCCCCCTGGCCGTCGGCTTGCTGCTCGCCGACTGGCCTCCGATGCCGGCTCCGCGGGCGGCGCCATAAATAGCGGGGGCCGGGCGGGCTTGGCCAGTGGCTGCTTTGGGCAGAGGCGACGCGCTGTTGCTGCTCGGCGTCGAGGAGAGCCCAGAGCCCAGAGCCCGAGCCCGAGAGAAGCGGCCGGGGCGGCCGACACAATCAGCAGCCGAGCAGGCTCAGCGCGCCGGCCCCGCCCGCCATGCGCTCCACCTTGGCCTCCGAGAGCGCCCTGTGCGCGGGGCCGCTGCACGCCTGGCCGTGGTGCGCCATCGGAGGGAGCGCTGCCTCTGCCGTCGGCCCAGGTAAGAGGGGCGCCCGAGGAGGGGAGGAGGGGCCGCCGCCGCTCGCGGGGCCGTTTCGCCTGGCGCTCCAGCGGGGGACGGCGGAGTCGGTCGGGGAGGCGGCGGCACGGCAGGGGCGGGGCATTGGCCTCGCGGAAAGTTCGCTAAAGAGCGCGGGAAGAAGGCACGCAGCCGGAGAGCGGAGTCCCCCGACGGCTTCGCTCCCGAGCTAGACCGCTGCAGTCTGGCTCTCCAGCGCGCTGCGCAGGTCCGCCACGAGGCGCTCCGATCGCGCTCGGCTTGAGGGCAGAAGAACAGCGACGCACCAGGGGTGGGTGGGGGCTGCCTGGGTGCTCAGCCCACCTTACTCCGCCCGCACTAGGACTTTCCCGCCCCCGCTCGTTGCTGGCAGAGAAGGAGGGCTGGAGACTGATCAGCGGGGAACCTTAAGCTTTGCTGCTCTAGGTGTCAGATGGGACCTGAATGGGCACTTTGAGCGGGGAGCCTTGGTTAAGGGACCGCGGTTCCCACAGAAGGTGGTCTGTCTTAGGGGAAGGCAGAAGAGAAGGTGGAGGTTGAACTGGGGGTCCTTGGTGCTCTCCAAGCTTGGCTATTTTCTTGCAGATGTTTGCTGCAAACTAGGTAATATCGTCATCAGAGGAAGATTTTAGGCATGTGTGCTTGAATTTGATTCCAGAGCAAAGATAAATAATTCGTGGAGGGTGGGAGGGGCCTGATCTTCTGAGATCACTCCTTATGGGCTCATTTTACAAGGCCGAAATTGGGAAATCAAATATGCTGCTTATGGATGTGATGAAGGCCCCCAAGAGGCTGCAAATGTTTGCTTTGTTTCCTTGATTGGGCAAAATTAAGTGACACATTTGGAAGGCTTTGATGCTGCAGTGGAACACCCCATAGAAAACCTGATTCCCCTAATGTGTATCATTTTTCCTTTCTTTTTCAATTGAGCTAAATGTCATTTAAATATTCCTTAGGTGACATAGTCGCAAAATTAGAAACTGATCTTAAAGATAAATGTAAGAAATAATTAAAATCACGCTGCCTTATTATATGATACTGGAATATACTCAGCCAAATCAAGACTAGATATATGAAGTAGAGAACACCCCTCCCTCCCACACATCCCTTCCTACCATTCCAGCTGATCAGTTGCATCAATCAGTTGCTTTTTTTTTCTTAAATAAAGACAACACTCCCAACTTATGTGTATGTGTGTTTATACTCAATATGAATTATCGAAAAGGGGGGGCAGTCGAATTGTCAATGTATTTATTTATTGTAGAATTTAAACGCTAGGACAGAGGGCCCCAATCCCTGGTCCATGGACCAGCACTGATCCGCAGCAGGCCAGAAACCAGCTGCACAAACAAGCAAAGTCGCATCCACAGCATGTCAAACTTTCCCCCTCCAGTCCATAGGGAAAACCTCTCTCCTAGGAACCGGTTCTGGTGCCCCAAAGGTTGGGGGCCGTTGTGCTGGGATGATGGTGAGGCTGCTATTCAGAATGCTTCTGCCTCCTGTTTTCCCTACTCTGCCCTATGCGATGGGCTGAGGTTAAACATTCCTTGATTCGTTCAAGAGGAATGATGCAGCCTTCAACCCATTGGGGCTCTTGGCATTTGTCCACCTGAGGAAGGTTGCCCTTTGCCTGGCCTAACGGTCCAGAATACCCAGCAAAAGGAGTTAAGTGTGAAGGAAGAGGGCTGGTGACATTTTTCCTATATAGTTGGTCCTTGTGGATGGGCTCCCATCTAGACTCATCTGAGTAACTTGTGCTTGGCTAACCTGCCAGAAGGGTGATTGGTGCAGGGCCAGCTCCACTGCTGAGGTAACTGCCCGCCTGTTCCTTTCGCCACAGCCAAGGATGTTGGCTGTGTGGAATCACACAGGCCGAGTACCAAAGATGCACCGGCAGCTCCTGAGTCCCTCCCGCTCAATCCCTGCCTCAGGTGAAACGGATCCAAAGATGCCATGGTGGCAGCTGGGACAGGACAGAATAAAGAGCTTGCTGTGGGTGCAGAAAGAACCCAGCAGGTGGAAGGGAGACCGGTGCCCCCTGGCCAAAGCCTCTTTCCCTCCCGCCATAAAAAGGACAGGCCTGTTTTTGTCAAACCCTTTGAGTTTGGGGGGAGGGGGGGAAGGGGAGGAACAGTTTGTTTACTGCCAGTTTTTATTTCTGGCCATTGCCCGATGCTCTGAGATTTTATTGTTTGCTTTGTGTGTCAGGAGGCACAGCTGGGGCGTACCAAGTCATCAAGCAAGGTCTTGAAAGATGGCTGGTGCTGGGGGCAGAGGCTGCTTCAAGCTCCCACAAGCCTTTCCGCTGGACTTCAGCACAAGACCAGCGAGCCTCAGAAAGACCAAGGGGGTCATTGTGCAGGTCTTCCTGACTGTGGAACAGCATGGGCACAGCTGTCTGCAGCTGGAGGCAGGGAGGGTTTAGCCCTAACAGCCCTGAAGCCAAGGAAGGCAGGGAGAGGGAGGGAAGGGAGGGGAGGGGAGGAGAGTCCACGCTTGATGGAGTGGATTCTGAAAGTCTTGCCTTTCCTCTTCCTTGCTTTACCTTCACCTGGCCAAGAGCAACACAAAAGTGAAAGATGAGTGCGAAGCTCCACCTCCCTGAGCTGCTTCGGCCTCTGTGTCCACCACTGTCTTTCTTCTAGGGATCCTGCTGGGAGAAGCATCTCAGGAAATGCCAGGGAGTTGGCCCTCAATCGCCTGGGCTGTTGACAGATTTACATTCTCTGCTGCCTTATTTTTCCACATGATCATTGGAAAATAATTTACCTCCTGACTCGTGATTGCTGCATGTTAGGAAACACCTGCTAATCTCTCTCAGTGCCTGAATAAAATAACCATTTTAAAATCAAATGGTTTAATCTAAACCAAGAGTCCTCCCATCTAACTCTGGCATGCCTTCGAGTCAGTGTTGTCTCTGAGCAACTGACAAGTCACTGCAGTTTTCTTGGCAAGGTTTTTCAGAAATGGTTTGCCATTGCTCTGTCCTAAGGCTGAAAGTGACTGGCCCAAGAGGCAATTGACCTGGCTTTGTGCTTAAGGCAGGGCTGGAACTCATGGCTCGGCCCAATGCCTTCACCACTATGGCGAACTGACTCGACCGTATAAAGGAGCCATCACTTTTGCAGTTCTTTTATGTGGGATTGAGCCCTTATGAGCAGCCACTTAAGGCCTGCCCTAAGCCCTTATGAGCAGCCACTTTGACTTATAGTATTGCTGATGTGTATTTGTGTTCAGCTATTCTCAACCTGCTCTCCAGATGCGTTGGAGCACAATTCCCATCTAACTGGATTAATTTTTGCATGTGTATAGAATTTTTGGTAGTTAACAAATGGATGTCCTTTGTGGAAATGCCATTTATTCATAGCAGTATCAAATTATTACCGTATAAATTTAACAATGTGCCACTAGAGGAAAAATAAAGCTTTCGCAGCCTGCAAAAGAAAACAGTTCCAATGGTACGAGAATGATGCCACATATAATTTTAATGACATTTATTGAATTTGACATTCTTAGTCTGATTACTGAATTAACCCAGGTTCCTCATTCAGACAATACACAGAACTGTAAATTAACAAAGGTTTTCACAACCAAGTCAAAATATCACAACCCAGCCAAGGCAACTGGCACCAAGTTAGTGGCAAGATGTGCAAATGCAGGTTTGCCTCCATTCACCTGGCTAAGCAGGATTAGTATTTGCCGGGACGCATGTCGGGTTAACTGCGGGCCGCTGAACCGATCGGACTCGACGGCGCATCCGTGGGGGGGGGGGGAAAGAGGGCACGCTCCGACCTGGCGCCACTACCGTCCCTTCCCAGTTGGGTGCCACGCCTCCCTACCCGGGCCCCGCCCCTTTGGCAAGAGAGGGTTTTCCTCGGCTCCGCCCTCTTACCGCCCCCCAGCGGGGGGGGGCACCGAACAGGCTACTTACTGCGCCACTCCACCTGCGACCCCTCTAGGGATTCTAGGGGCGCAAGCGCAGAAATACTCTTTCGCTCAGCGATCCCGCCCTCCCCAGCACAGCAGGCTCGGGCGCATGCGCACACCATTTCCCTCGGTGCGCAGGGGTCGAAGGATCCCGAAGGCCGAGGGTTTCCCCACATTCTCGGGAGGGGCGCATGCGTCGCCTCTTTCTCGGTCTCCCTCCTGCCGCCGCTCGCGCTCGGAGCCGGGCGGCGCATGCGCAGTGCTAGGAACGAGGGGGCGGTCCCGCTGGGCGGCAGCCACCGGATTCCTGTCAGGAGCGGCGCCCGCCGAGCCGCTTCTTCGTCCGCCCCCGCAGCGCGGCCCCGGAGCGGCGATGCCCTCGGACTTCATCTCTCTGCTCAGCGCCGACCTCGACCTCGAGTCGCCCAAGTCTCTCTACTCCAAGGGTGAGTCGGGCGCCGAGGCCGCGCGGAGCCTTCTCCGCAGCCGGTGCCGTCCGGGCCGGATTGCGGGCGGCCGAGCGGTTGGAGCCTCGCAGCAGGCCGGCGCCCGGTGTCTGCCGGCCGCGCGGATCCGCCTGGGGCCCCGGAGGAGCTTCCCGAGAGCGGGCGGGGTGCGGGGAGGCCGCGCTTGGAGGCGCCGAAAAGGGCCCGGAGGCGAAGCGGGGTCCGGCTGAAGCAGGCCGTGCTGGCCGGGCCTCCTCCTCCTCCTCCTCCTCTTGGGGAGCCGGGCGCGCGGGTGGCACAAACACACGAGGCGGAGAAGTGCCGTGGGCGGCTTTGGACGAAACGGGCCGGATGAGAAAGAGGCATCGAGGCCGCGATAAGCGGGCGAGGGAGATTAGTTGGCGGCCCTGGCGTGTTAAATCCCCTCGCCTGGCTGAAGTTCTGAACAAAACCCTCCGCGGACCTCTAAACTAGAGGCTGGGAGGCCTGGATGCATGCGGGGGGGGGGGGGGGAGGGGGGCGGCTGCTTGGAAAAAAGTAGAAGCCGAATCTGCTGGTTGCCCTTGAAGTCAGAAAGATTCAGTAACCAAAAAAGTCCCATTGAATTTCTATTTAACAGCAAGTGGGCAATCTTAAGGGTGAGTAGCAAACATAAAATATGTTAAATTGTTGAAAATGCCTGTTATTAACAGAAAGTGTGTATTATGACAATTACGTGTTGGGTATTTCTGTCTCCTCAATACTGCTTCAATCAATCCTAACAGTAACTTCAGATTTTTATCAAGCTGTTGATTTATCACAGTTACCTGAAGCTTTGAATTTGGGAAGCTTATTTTCAAATCGGTATTAGTGTGGTTTTTTTTACCACACTAGTTAAAAAAACTGTTTGCTGTTCACATTTGTTTTGTTGGTGTGTGGGAGGCTCAGGAACTAATAGGTAATGATTTACTGTCTTCCTAAGAATATTGTGTCATTTTTATTACATATCTTTCTTTTAGTTCTCTTTTTTATAGAATATACTTTAAAAGTCTCTTATTGCAAATAGTTGTTAATCTGACAACCACAGATAACCTTTTATTTAAATCAATGATAGCAATGATCATACTAAAAGCACATGGTTGTGATAACAAGCAAATATACATAATCTTACAATGTGTTTGCTTTCAGAAATAATTCAGAATAACAGTAAATATTATTCAAATAGAACATCCTAAGTAAACCTAAATCAAAATGCTGGTTGTTGCAAATGCATTGAATGTTGTATGTTGAAGTATTAGTCATTTTGCAAATAAACACAATTTCAATAATTTTCATGGAAGATTTAGGTAAATATTTTTAAACACAATAGTTTCTTTAACATTCTTCTCAGTTTCTGATAAAATAGGTGCTTTGTTATTATATGAAAGGTAACAAATCTAGAAAGAATACATCAAATTAGAAAGAGGTGAGATCCGAAACTTTATGTAATGAAATACAAGTGCATGTGCATGCAGCCAGACACCATATATGTAGCATTTTATATACAACATATACAGTATATAAATTCCTTTCTCATCTTTGTGGGTGATCTGTGTCTTCCTCAATCTCAGGTCCTCTATCAGAAACCTGGGAGTTTGAGGGTTCTGTGCAATACCTTAGCTGTTCTTAACACTTAATTCCTCTGGAAAGAAAGTGCTGAGGTTGTTTCTGGGATCTATTGGATCCTCTCCCAGTTTAGGAGTTCTAGCATTGCTGGATTGCTTTGGTCTTTCCTTTCTACATCCTCTAATTCCTACTTCAGGCCCAGCTACTTCTTCATCTTCTCATACTCCTTTCTGATGTTGCTGTCACTTGACACTGCTATGTCTCTCACCATCACTGTCTTCTGGTCCTCATCTACTACCATGATATTGATTTACTAGGACCTGCCTGTCTATCTGGATCTTGAAATCCTACATGATCTGTATTTGTGAGGGTCTAGTGGCCCAAAGCTTGTGCAGATGTTCCTATACACAGTGTCAGTTACTTGGTTGTACTGTTAGTGTATGTTCGTGCCTGCTGCCACCATGTGTTGGACTGTCTCTGAGACTTCTCTGCATAGTCTTCCTCTTGGATTCTGTCTAGCATGGTTGACCTCTGCTTCTGCGGCTCTGGTGCTTAATGCCTGTTCTTTTGCTGCTATGATCAGTTCTTCAGTGATGTCTTTTAATTCAGCCGTTTCCTGCCACTGGTAAGATTTCCCAGAGTCTGTCACCTCAGCTATCTGTGGATAGTACATCTCCTCAGGATCTCTTTTGTCATGGCAGCTCATCTACTTGATCTGCATGTGCGAGTGGACATAACATTTGTATATATTTAGCATAACATTCTTTCACGCAAAAGGTAACAATAAAGAAAGCAATCCAGGACATTTTAAAGCACACCTGCCTTTTATCTAGAAGTCTTATCTGATTGATTGACTTTATTTCCTTCTGTTGTAAACATCAACACAATTAAAATAGACTAAATAATGTAGTGCTTATCTAAGTACTTACTGTAATACATGCTTCATTTTCATTGTCATGTGTTTAAGGCAATGTATAGTGTAATCCTTGCAATAAGGCTTATAAAGTAGATTCTGGTATGAGACGGAGATGTCTGTCAGGGAGCCTAATGGCGGAATGGAGTTTTAATTCTGATGATCCTAGATTGAAGCTTGGACTGCTTTGGTCAGTTGCAAGAGTTGATATAGCAAACTAAATAATAATGCACAAAATGCATTAATATGGTTTATACTGCAAATTTGTTTTGTGCCATTGATTTGGTTCTTAGTATAGAAGGAAGGTTGCAAGTCAAAAATTGTCAGGAAACCAGGAAAATAAACAATAATGATGGAAATTTATTTATCTTTGCTGCCACAATAGATACAAAACGATTGCCTTTCCTATTCCTCATTGCATCTGTTATCATTTATATCTTACACTATAATCATGGCAGCAACATGGATTAAAAATTATTGTATGATAACATATTTATAGGAATATACAATGTATTCAGTGGCTTGCTGCATTCAATAATTACTGGGAAACATGATAAAATATTCTTGTTTTAAACAATTGAAGTTTAATTTGGCAATTTATATGAATAATTGATCCCTGATTCAGTTGCTCATAACTGTAGCTTTCATATTTTTAAAAGATAAATACAAAAACCAAATATACAAGCATTCCAGTCTAACCAAGAACTGCGGCATGGCATTGATGGACTTTCTGAAGTAGACTGTGTTTACTACCGAACAGACTATAAACTGAGAAACACTTCAGTAATAGCAAATCTATTTATAGTTGTCTCTACTGAGAATTTGGCAAGGACTTTCAAGTATGGGCATTATTGGAGAACAGAAAGGGGCTTGGACAAGATCTGAATGCTTCGGCATTAGGTAGTTTGCCCTCACAAGGTAGAACCATCAGAGATTTCTCCTTAATCCCCAGTTTAATTCCAGAGCCATGAGACAGATTTGGCATGGCCCTCAGCAAGGGGGGGGGGGCGCTAGTTGACCTTGACTGATAATGAAGACCCAAATAAAAAGGGTTGCATTTTTCAGCTGATTGGATGGGAGACTACAAGAACACTTCAGGGCTTCAGTCTGGGAAGTTGAGAAAGATACCTTGGGAATAGAAGGCAATAGAAAACTTGCCAAGAAAATTAGCAATGAAAATGTATTGATTTTATTTATGAAAAGTCATCATAAACTGAGCTCAGCTCAAAAGCAAGTCTGTTTGTTTATCAAATTTATTTGCTGTTTTCATTTCACGGTGTGTTTTTATGTGAAAGAAGGCTAGTGGTAGATAATGATTAGAATATGGTTGATTCTTGGTTTACTTTCTCTCCTGCCAAGGTTCTAATGCCTGTTTTTAAGATCACCCTTACTTTCCATTTTTTAATCCAGCAGCACTTGTTGGAGTTTTGCAAAATTCAGAGTAGTTTGAGAAATGGCAAATAAGTACTGTAAATACTTAAGCAAATAGAATTGTTTGCTTAATTCCAGGATTGGAAATTAGGAGCTCCCACAAATCAAGGGTGCAAGTAGGTGTTCCAGTTTGATTATTAAGAATGAAAGAATTGATTTACCGTACTCTTACATATATTATATTAGATAGAAATCCTGATAGTATTAGCAGTTATTAGAACTGGGGAATATTTAATGTGTCTGTTTGTCCTAAACAAACTCTGTCTTGGCACTAAAGGTACTCACTGAGCCATTTCCCATGCTTCTCCAAGCTGCTTTCCTGTTGCATTTCATATTGGAACAGTATAACAGACTTCAGAAAAGTTTATTTTTGTTGAATGCTTAGAGCATTCTTGGTTAAACTAAAGCACACAATTGTGTATTGATAGTAAACAGTATCTTTGACAAGTAAATTTGCAAATGAAGAACACTAAATAAGAATTCAACATCAAGGTTCTGTTTTTGTCCATAACTTGCGCATAATTGGTTCTGAAGAATAATTGATACGGACTAGAAATAGAAGGGCCATCGATCCACCCATTTCATTTCTTCCTTTCAGAAGACCAAAGATGGGTAAATTGAATTCTCTTTCTATATCTTCCCCCATAACTACCATTATATGGTTCATTGTACATAGAAATAATTTGATCTTCCATGACTGAGAGGGAATTTCAGCCTTGGTCTCAAGTCCAGTACCTTAAAAACTACCCAGCATTGTTCACCTTTGTCTTTGCTGACCATTTCTTCATTTTTAAGTTAGTTTTTTTTTAATTACAAGTGATTGCATTCATGGTATAGCTAGGTTTTTTTTTAATTCTGTAGGCCACATGTCTCTAATTATGGAAACAAAAGAAATCAGTGAAAAAAGGAGTATTAACCTCTTGCCACATATTTGGCAAGCAGATTGATATATTTTAAATCCTTCAAGCAACTGAAAATGGGAAATGCCTAATTGGAAAAATGCAATCAAAGAATAAAGAGTTGCTCTATCTTTCAAGTCTAACAATAGTAGGCATTATATCAGCACAGTTTGGAAATAAGGTAACAATAGAATTTTGATAGTTTTGTTTTGAAACTTTGGTATTCTTATAATAAGGCCTTGTCTTTTTGAAGTTCTATGTACAGAATATCCAATGTTCCACTGTTTTAATTCCACTATCTGGAAGTTGTTATTAGTCACAAAGTCGTGTCCGACCCATCACGATCCCATGGACAACATTCCTCCAGGCCTTCCTGTCCTCTATCATCCCCCAAAGACCATTTAAACTCATGCGGACTGCTTCAGTGACTCTATCCAGCCACCTCATTCTCTGCCATCCCTTCCCTCATTCTTCTTTTGCCCTCAATTGTTCCCACCATTATTAGGCTCTTTTCCAGTGAGTCCTTCTTTCTCATTAGGTGGCCAAAGTATTTGAGTTTCATCTTCAGGATCTGGCCTTCTAAAGAGCAGTCAGGGTTGATCTCATCTAGGACTGACTGATTTGATCGCCTATCTGGAAGTAGATGAGCTTAATTCATCAAGGAACAGTAGAAAAGATGCTAGTTTACATGTAGAATATCTCCCATCCCTTATTCTTGGCTTCTGCAATCCTTTCAAAGGTTAATGTACAGCCAGTATGTTTTCCTGCAATTTTGCCAAACATGGTGACATCTACACTTGAAGCACCATAACAGAAAAAAGAATACTGATTTGCTAAATGGTAGCAACAGTTGACAGAATAAATCTTATCTAATAATTGCTTCTGAGTTCAATTAAGTCAGCAAGTTGGTTCTTATACTAGTTTTAAAAGGAATAGTTATTGTCCAGCAGAAGCTTATAAATATTGGTTTGGCTCACTAATGGCATTCTTTGTGATTGTCACCAATCCTCTTTTCTCGTGTCCTCAGTCATGCAGAGTGGACTTTGGAAAAAGGCAGGATCATCTTTCATTTATGCAGGGCTTTAAGAAGATAAGATTAAAAGCCAGACCTCCTGTCCCTCGTGCAGTTTGTTTCTTGCTTGGAAATCAAAATGGAAATAGAACATAAAAGCATCAAATTGAATGCACTCATCCCGAGGAGCTGGTGAATGCATTTGTGGATCCTTGTGCTCAACCTGTTGTTTATGACCTTTCTAGTTAGTGATCAGAGTAGAATTGAGATTTACATGAATATCTTTGTATATTCCTTAAAAGAATGTACTATAATGGTATAAACTGGACCTAGGACAAAATGTTGAAATGTGAAATGTTTTTTATGTGGGATTTCTAACATTCATATTTAATTGAAACCTTTCCTGATAGTTATGATGCTAATCTGATCGGTTAAGTAGAAAACTCAGTTTTATGAGAAATGTTGCATTCTTCCCTTCAGTTTTATTTTCGGTCAGCATGCAGGGCACCAGTCCACATTTTTCTTCCATACACTGAAGTCTTGTACAAGGGTTTATTTAATAATATTGCATGGAGAAAGTAAGTAAAGCTAAACTGAATGCTCCTTGTTCATGTTGATTTGAACCATAAACTAACTCAAGGCTTTGCTTCTGAGTCAGACTCAAAAAACTACTGTCATTTCTACTTGGGAGGGGACCTAGAAAGTAATCCATGCATGTGCAAATTGTTTTGGCCTCAGTGGAGACTGTAGGGACATAATAACAGTGATAGCAATAGGACTTAGACTTATACACTACTTCACAGTTCTTTTAAAGCCTTCTCTATGCAGTTTTATAGAGTCAGAATCTTGCCCTCAACAGTCTGGGTCCTCATTTTATGCACCTTGGAAGGATGGAAAGCTGAGTCAACCTTGAGCCTGATGAGATTCGATCTGCCAAATTGCAGGCAGCAGAAGTAGCCTGCAGTACTACACTTTAACCAGTGTGCCATCGCGGCTCATAGTTATATTAAATTCTTGGTTACTTTTTTTGAAACTGAGAATAGGACAGAGAGATAAATTAAAATAGGTCTGTATGATCATGCTAATGATTTAATTAAATAAAGCTCATTAAAATAAAACATTACATTGTATATCTAAACATTAAAAAATGACCTAAATAATTGCTTGCTTAGATGGGATCAAAATAATCACATTTCCTGAATTAATTTTTTTTTTTTTTTTTGTGCAACAGGAAATTAGTTGTAGATTAGTACACATATTGAGGGAACATGAGAATCAGCTTGTAGAAAACAGAATATGATAGAAAGTAGAACATAATTCTTTCCCATAAACTTATTTTTCTGGCACAAAGCATAATTAGCTCTCTGATATTGGTGAGTAAATATATAAATATATGAAAGATTGGCTCAAAGGTTTTTAACTGTCATAGCATTTTTTGCTTTTATTTGTGATGCACAAATATGTATCTTTGTTCTTCTATAGGCTTAAAGTATGCATGTTGCTTAACAATTCTGATGTTACATATGGAAGACTAGTGACCACTGCCATTATTTCTCTTATTTACGTTTTCTTATTAAATAGCAGTGAGCATTTGATTTGGATCATAAATGCCTCTATTTCTCGTTGGCAGAATCAGTCTATGATCTCCTCCCTAAGGAGCTGCAGCTGCCACCTTCCAGAGAACTCTCAGTAGCATCCATGAGTCAAACCAGTGGGGGCGAAGTGGGTTCGCCCCCCCCGGGCGTAGTTGCTGCTGGTAAGTACTTCCTTTAGCTTAGATTAAGATTATAATACATACGAATATTATTGAACATATGAGCAGTGCTGGAAAAGTTTGCAGATATAAAAAAAGAAGCAACACTGGTTATGTTATTGCCCACTTTGTCTTCTGCTCCAATCCTTGCATGCCTTTTTTTAAATGTGGTCATTGCTAAATTATAATTGAGATGGAGTGTTAAATATACCTCCAACACATTAATTTTGTTGGAGAAGAATTAAAGAGAATCAAAGTACTAGCTTTAATTAAATCATATTCCTTATAATATGAACATTTAGTTACTTAGGAGTTATATGAAGGGACATTAGCTAAATAGAATTTTAAATTACCGCAAATTAAAATAAACTGAGAAATAATTTGAAAGAATATCCTACTTAATGTAGGCTTTAAAGTCTTTTCTCCTATTTTTGTTTTAATTTTATATTAGAGACTTCTGGGGGGAGTTGCTTGGTGTAAACTGTCTTTGACAGTTTTTATTTTGGAATCATATATATTTGGAGTAGACTTTTTTCATAGTTATATTCCAGATTCTTTCCACAAAGCTGTTGTCAGGATTTGGCAACCGTCTGCTTGATTTTTGAAAGTATAACTTGAGTCAAGAGTAAACACTTTGCAGCACTGCTCACTGTTAATGTATTTGAAATTTTTTCCTCTTGAAATCTGTGGATTTAAGTGTAGATTAGGAAGACTAGTCATTAAATTCAAAGAAGATTTCAGTTTAAAAAGTCCTGAAGCATACTTTCCTTTGATATATAAAGCTAATTACTTAAAGAGAAAAACAGCTGTAGCTGGAAGATACTAGCATTTTAAACCCACAGATCTTTAATGTTTTTCATGTTTGAGCTCATTTTCAAGCATTTTAAAAATTGGCTTAGGAGAACTAGTTGTCTGTTACTTGTCAGCTTTGGTTGCCTGAGTCAGTCCAATTCCTTTCAAAACAACACGTGAGTTCATTCTAAAGAAATATAGTACGCAGTAGTAGATTCTCTTGCATTACTCCACTCATTGGGCAACAAATTCTTTCCAAGTACATGTATTGTAGTAGTAGAGTAGAACATAGTTGTTTTGTCATAGACAGATTTTTCAGTGCTACTTTTCAGATAGTTGGCAGATAAGCAATATTAAGTGGTAGCTTGCATTTAATGCCTTTATTGTACTCCCTAAAATATGAGCTTCAGTAGTAATAAACTTGGTCTGCTTTTTAAAGAAAAATAATATATTTACACAGCAGGGCTAAACATAGGAAGGTTTAGTTTCAAATGTTGCATACAGTAGAAAATTAACTTGCCCAAAAGGCTGGCTTAAAAATTGTAACCTTGCCATGCAAAGAAGCACATAAAGGATGAAAAACGGAGAACAACAGAAATCTCCTATGAGGCATACCAAGATATTTTTTTAAAGTGGGGAGAGTTACAGTCATTTAAAAACAAAGAATAATTCAATCCTTTATTGTCAATTCATAACATATGTGCAGTGAAATTGAACGAGCCTCCATCAGTACAATCACACAAAGCACAGAAACACAGAATACATTCAAATACAGAATACATCTCCAGATTTATACTGGATCTTGTGTGTGATGGGAGCAGGATCAGTAAGGCATATCTTTAAGTGTTCAACTAACATTTGAATACTATCAACTGTGCACTAATGACAGTTGTCTTTACATTTCATTTTGGTTACATTCAGAGTCCTCCCTCCATCCTGAATCAGTTTTACTGGTGTCGTTGACCGATTAAACAATGAGGACTGATGAGAACTATTTTCCTTATTTAAGACGTAGCTTCTTTTGTTCTCTGCTTCCTTAGCCCTAAGGTGAGACAATATCTGGTTGCAAGTCTGGTAGCCCCAGATCTCTTTCATTGCTTTAATCAGGGGTTCTGGAACACATTAACAGGTTACATAAAATCTGTATCAGTAAACTTCCGATTTCTTGAGGAACAGGATTGGCTGAGCTCAAGCATGAGGCCCTGCAAGAACAGACTGCTAATTCTGCTACTATTGATTGGCTTTTAATTTGCAAATTCATCTAAACCAGTTTAAAGCTAAGACATTAATATGTCAAGAGCACATTTAATTGTTTTAGCATAAGAGGAATGCTTCATGTTCATCATTCCAGATGTAAGGTGGCTCCTTTATCAACGATCAACTATCTGTTGACAGCTGTTTTTACATGTTAAGCTCTAAAAAGATGCCTCTGTCTCAAAGTCAGAGAACCATCAATAACCATAAAGGAGCATACATTGATATTGGATGCACTGCATGATATTGTATTACTAACTGGGACCAGTGTGAAACCAGAGAATGATCCCTACTCTCCATCTCTGAGAAACAGAAGGAGAAGAGGAAGAACCTATGTTAGTTTATGCCTAAAAGACAGGAGGAAATGCTTAGATATCATGTGGCAGCCATGGCCCTGGCCAGTTCTTCTCCTGTCATTTTGTCAGCAAGTGTGTGAAGAACTGGTACACCAGTTCAGCTTCTAGTATGTATGAAAATAATCTAAATAAATCTCTAGTAGCTAATCAAAATATATAAAAGTAGCATAAAGCAGGAATAATCCTTGGCTAACCTGAAAAAAAATCATTCTTGAGCCTATAAAGAGATAGATGGCTGGAGTATTTCTTAAAGAAAGGGAAGAGCCATAACTCTGGATTGGAGATGCAAAATGGGCTTCCTGATAATCTCTAAAAGTGTATCTTGAAGAAATTATGGTACCATAGAGACTGTCTTTCTGGGCTGCTTCTCGGTGCTGATATTAAAAATAAATTAAAAAGTAGATGCCTTTGAGTTAATTTTGATTCAGGATGATTCCATGGACACATATAGATAGTTTACCTGATGTGAACATGCAAGAAATTGCAACTCTGATGTTTCCTGGCATCCCCTATCTAAATATTAACCAGGCCTAGCTTTGCTTACTTTTGAGGTCAAATGATCACAGGTGAGCCATTTAAATTGGAATTATTATTTATTTCTTCAATTTATTTGCCGCCTGTCTCGCCATAAGGCTGCTCTGGGCGGTTGAATGTCATGTAGATCATATTTGCTTCAGTCCCAGGATTTTACCACTTAAATTCTAAACAAGTGTAAATCAGGAACCAATATAGTATTCTGCTTCTTTTTAGCATAGGCCAGGTTGGCATGTCTCTGACAAGAAGTATGTGGATATAATTGTAATTGTTTAAAACATCTGCCCAAAGTTGCTGGGGCTGTGCATTTATTTAACAAATATTGAATTGAAGTATATTCTTCAAATTGATGCCAAGTAATATCCCAAATGAGTATTGCAAAGCTTTGCATTCTATTGATGTTTCAAAAATTGGAAAAGCACACTTCGAAAGAGGAGAAAATAAGTGAATCACTTTATAGTTAGATGGGTAGCATAATAATTTAATAATCCATAAGCAGATAAATAAAAAATCAAGCACAACTTCCTCTAAGTGTTTGTGTTGGAAATAAGAGCTCATGATGAACAAAGAAATATAAGATCTATTATTCTTCCCAATGCCTGTTCATTAAAATCTGTTGCCCATGACATGCAGGGGTCTACCTGGAGAGGTTTAGAGAAGGGGCTTCTGTCTATCAGGTATAATTTCCATGAGCTAAACCTTTTTGTTGCTATGGGAGCTGATATTCAGATAGAGATATTAGCTATGAGGCTGCACTGGATTGAGTAGCAGTTGCAATGTTTTACCAAAGCTTACCATAGGTATGCTACGGATAAAGCTGCCTTTACAAACATCAGAAAGGGGGGAGGTGGTAAGTGTTTCTGTCCCTGAGATAAAATTCAGTATAAGAATAGCATTTGGAGAGGGTGTTGTTGGGGGGGGGGGGGGACGGCAGGTACTTGCCCTCTGTTGGCATCCTATCAGCAAGGCTCTAATGACAAGGCTCCCAGGACTGCATCAAAGGGCCAAGTGCTAGTCGTCTGGTTGACTGCCTCTAATTATCATTTTTGATTGTCAGACTTTCTAGTCTGAATTGATGAACATGAACATCCAGTTAAAGTTACAGGTAAGAAATAACAACTTGTGCACCTGTCAGTACAAATATTAAGTTATTCTGTGTGTCAAAGCAGATTGGATTCTGATTTGATTTTTTAAATGCTGTTGTGGCATGTAAATGTAATGGGAAATTTTAAACTATTTGGGCTATAATATAAGTGACCAATCTATTCTGAATCTGCATTGAATGTTTAAAGTAAAGGGGGTTGCTTATTGATATTGCTGGGATGCTAGTTGTTTTCTCTATTAATACACTTAACTTGCATTCTAGCTCACCCAGGGTATAGGTCGGTCTCGTTTCAGACTTCTTCATCAGTCTCTCTCCTTTCCTTTTTATTTTGTTTTATAAATAGTGGATTGTCTTAAGTTAACCTCTAATAAAGCTTTTGACATTGTATCAATAAATGAAGCTGGAGAAGATTAGTAAGCCAAAGTTGGCATGAAGGTATGAAGCAGATTTGCAGCCACTTTGTCTGTGATTTTGACAATACAAGGTCTGGTGTCCCTCTGTCTTTACTTCAGAACTTCTAACTTTTTCTTCACTGACTATGGAAAGTCCACTCGCCCAGTAATTGGGAAGAATTTTGTAGCCATCAAAAAGAAATAAATCAAGATTCCTAAAGGTTATTTGTATGGGGGATTGCCTTTGGAATGGATCTGCCCTAACCCCTGTTTTAGGGGATGCACACATTTTCTCTTCGGTCTCCTGAACAGTGAAGAGTATGTGGCAAATGTCTGCCATGCTTCATTCATTGGCTGCTTGTGCATATATTGTTTTGCACGGAAATGCTCAGAAGGACACCCGAGGCACTGGGTCCTACCATCCCTATATGCTGGGTAAAAGCAGTTGCAATATCTTCTTATCGCTAGGCTTATGCTTAGCATCTTGAAAAACCTTGTGCCTCTGAAGGCCTCCCTCTCAGAGTGCCTTGAACTCTCTCAGAGAATGAAATGCTAATGCAGTAAGCAAATGCTTTAAACTTTGCCTAAAGAGAGCAATTTTCTCGGTGCCTATCAAAGAGCCTATGCAGGACAGAAGATTTTTTTTAAATAAATGTAAGTTTTCCAAGAGGGAAGAAGACAACCACACTTTATCTAGCAACATGAACAGCAGCTGCATATTTGTTTAAGCCAGCTTCTCTGCTCCTGATTCTTGAGCTCTAAGATATCCATCTCATTTCTATAAAAATGCACTGGGCGTTCAGATTGTACACTCTCAGTCTCTGGCTCAGTACTGTTTGGAAGTCAATCTGGTTCCATAGCTGTAATAAAGAACAGGGACGGTGCTTTTGTATTGTACGATGCTGTTTTATTTTGCAGCCTGCTTGCCTATAGGCAGAATAATAATCTGAACAATGCTATAAAATTGTTACTGTGCCTTTTTAAACTACATGGTTTGTTTCAGTTGCAGAATGGATAGTACAAGAGCACCAAGATCTTTCAGTATGATAATTGGAGGATTTAATTATAAATAATTAACCATTTTATTGCCACAATACTCATAAAAATATTTGGCACATGATTATAATTGTAAAAAAGGATTTGGTGGCATTTAGCTTTGTTGATATGTAATCTCGCATTTCACAGAATGCATAAAATTAACCTGTCCAGCTTCAGTTTTATTAATAACGCAATTTCGATCCTAGAAATTAACTCATGCTTAGAAATAATACTAAACATTGGAGTGCCCTGTATACACCTGTATTTTAACAGTGTGAAATGAGATTTTCGATAACTCTTTTCCCAGATGCAGCCAATTTTTAGACATAATTCTTCATAAATGTCAGGTTTGAAGAGACATTTTGACTCTCCTGATTTGGGATTAATTTGTTTTTGAAGCTGCTTTAGCATCAATGGATCAATCAAGGTTTTGCTATTACATAGTAAACATCAATTCACACAACACTTTATAATATTTCTGCCATAGGAAAAGAGAGCATTCATTCTTTGCTGAGGTGTGTTCAATCCGTTAAAGTGAAGTCTCCTCGCAAACTTCAAACACAGCAGCAGGGCATCAGTCCTAGGTTACACTCTTTTCTGCTTAATCCCTGTACAGGTAGTCCTCGACTTACAACCACAGTTGGGACTGGTACACATCTGTTGTTAAGCAGTATAGTCATTAGGTGACTAATCTTCCTGATTTTGCAACCTCTTTTGCATTAAGTGAATCTGGCTCTCCCCCTCATGGAGTTTGCTTGTCAGAAGTCCCCTTGAAAGAAACATTTTAAGTGGCGATCATCTGGTCCTGGGACTTTGCAACTGTTGTGTGAATACCTGCCAATTGCCAAGCAGCCAAATTTTGATCATGCGACCGCAGAGATGCTGCAATAGTCAAAAATCACCTCTTCAGACCTTTTGTAATGTTGAATGGTCAAACAAATGGTTATAAATTGAGGACTACTTGCATATTATAATTACTGTGCTTAATTGAAGTAACTAAACTTGCTCGTTTTGAAAGTCTCTGATTTATATCTTGACATAGTTTATTATGAAATCAATCAAGTGGTTTGTTTTATTTGCCCTAGTCTATCCTAATTGCAACCTGAAGCACAGGGCTAACAAAATTTTACAAAAACAAAGCTGGATTTCTCTTGATTTCCTTTGTGTATAAGCAAAGTCAATTTTTTTCCTTTTCAAATATGTAAAATAATATTTTGGAAGAGTTACTATTTATTTGTAACATGCTTCTCACTTTGTGTTAATATTGTTTAATAAAATCTAATAATCATTGTGTTTCTTGGAAAGATTTTTATTTTCATGTGAATTCCCTCTGTAGGGAATTAATCTGGCATAATGGTGCCAGTGTGGATTTGGGTGATTGTGATAAAATTTTCCTTTTTAAGTAGGGAAATGGGTTATTCTTTTCCAGAGGTGACAGTCTATCTCACTTAACCCACAGATAAAAAGGAATACCAGGCTAACAGACTGGTTAAAACACCCCAGTCAATGTTTTGGACAGTTTACATCAGAGATGAGTTAGTCTTCCTATTTGCTCTTCTCTTACGGACAAATTCAAAGACTGTCACATTTTGCATCGGTTTTCCAACTTGTAGAAAGTATTGTTTATGGCAATGCAAGTTTACAGCATTCTTTCTGCATGTATTTCATAATTCACACAGAATATCTAATCAAAGCAATCTGAATAGCTAAGAGAGTGAATAGTTAAAATATACATTTGCTCTGTTTTAATAAAGATCACTTTAGAAATGTCAACTTATTCTAACTCAAAAGTGGCTGCAAATCAGCAATTATAGTCACTAAAGCAAATTTTAAAATTTTCTAAGGAAAGCACTGCATTAATGCATGATATAAAATATTTTTTATAATTAAAATGCAGTTTTGAATAACAGAATTTTCCAATTTCAACCACTGCATTTGTTGAGGCACAAGCTGGAAAATGGAACTGGTATCAATCAGTGCTGTAGATTATTTTAACAATTATCTGGCAATGGAATGAGGAATCCTGAGGAAAAACCTCACAGGTAAAGGGTTCTTCTAAATTAAAGCTAAAATAGAAGATTGATATGATTCACTCTTAGTCTGTATTTCTTCCATTTTTTGATGATGTACTAGTATTTTCACTTAAAGTAACCACAAAGACAGATAACCAAGATAATCATTTATTTATTTTTGGATTTTTTTTTAAAGATTGTAATACTTTTAAATAATCAGACTAAAATCTGACTATCTACCATGCACTTATTTCATTTGAAGCCACTGGCTCATTAAAAAATATTCTTTAGCATTAAGAAAAATATTTCCCATTTGTTCCTTTCTAGAGAAGGCTCTCTGCTCAACACTTCTGCAATTTATCTGATTGTGTTACGACACATTCACGCCCCAAGTTAAGCTTTCTTTTGGTTCTTGATTTCACAGCATTCTGGAGCATCTCCAGAGGTGTTTCAGAGCCCATTTAACTCTTGAGCAATTATTTTGTTATCTAAGAAGATTTTGAAGCCTGTATGGTTGGTGCATAATCATTCCTTTCTTTTGCATGAACCTGCCCCGCCTCTTCCCTTGACAGGGGCTGCCCAAGTTGAGTGCCTCCCCCTTTCTTCCTGCTTGAAGAATGTTGAGCTCCTTTTGGCTGTGGAAGGGATCCCTGCCTCTCTGCCCCCCTCTCTTCCAAAAGCACTTATTCTTTCACCCGAGGGAGCTGAAACAGCCTCTTCTCTCAGCCTGCCTTTCAGGACCAGGGCACCCTCCAAGTTAAACCTTAGCCAATGCTTCCCCCCCCCCTTTTTTTTTTTTTTAAATTCATAAATGACAGTTGGTACCAGTTCCATTTCTTGCTGTTCAGTTATTTTATATTTCATTTCTCATTTGATAATTGATATATCTGGAATAATCAGCAGCTCTCTTCTCATTTATTTTCTCATTATTTTTATTCCAGGATTTGCCTCTGAAGCAGG